>JAPYMA010000171.1:0-29741 GCA_035041965.1 Anisakis pegreffii | reverse complement strand
TACATAGAATACAATCTACCAATGAACGAATGAATAAAATAATTAAGCATGCAAAAAGTGGTCACTGACCACGACTCACTTTTATTTTCTCTCCCTAAGTTCAAATAAAAATGAAAATAAGTAGTAAAAAATAAGGGGGAGGGGGTTGTTCTTTTGTTTATTTGAGTTTTCGATGAAAAGGGGAATAAATGGAAGTTAAACTTGAAACATCCTAACCCTGCGCCTCTTCGCGCTGTCGTATCATATTTGTTACTTCTTATTATATGATTGCTTTGTTCCCTTCTGCTTGATTTGTCGCTTGATTTCGATCTTGATGTTGATGTGGGCAATATTTCGATTGGATGATACATCTTCTCCTTGCTGATGCTACCTAACGTCGTCCAGCCACAACCATCCATCGCAGTATCCGGTCGTCCATCGAAATTGAGGCAAGGGTTGGAACCATTGATAATTGTTAACATCGGTAACTCCACCTAGAATTGTATGATAGTTTAATGCCGACAAGATGTATCATTTTCAGATATACATCGCATTGCTGCAGTACCAAAAATACCAACATCTCTGTCAATATCACGTCTGTTATCACAAAACTGTTTCATAGACCGCATCAACTCATCTAATAGAGAGTATTCGCACCACCATAATTGCTGAATATGCAGTAAATTTATATCAGATCAAGAGGAATTGAAAAGACCGATTTAAGTCAAGTCGTTTGAAACCACCAAGTAACAAACTGAATCACCACACAAATGATTCAATTCCTCACCTTCGATTGCAGTTGATCAACAGTGACATCTGCCACAGTTTGCTCGATCACCTCCAGAACTGTGTACGACTGGAACAGTATTAAATGATGAATTCGCAGTTTTCATTAAGTTCATTTCAAAACGATCAGAACAATTCAATACGATTCTCACTAATAAGTTTGCCTCACGAGTAACTAATATTCCATACCAAATATAGTGGGTGCATTTCATAATGCTGATAAAATATTAATTAAAGTATCACTGATAACGAACAAACTAAAATCATGAATAACATATACAAAAATGTATTGCGCACCACAAGTGCACCGCACAAAACATATATAACCACAATAAATGAATACTGAATGAGCGGGGCAATCAATCATAGCGATATGATCTGGTGGTGATCAATTGGTATAGTTCCATTATTATCAGAACGGTGTGATCACCAAAGTATGCGCATATTACTATGTCATATCACTGGCGATAGAATTCCAACATCAGTGGAAAAAAGAAAAGACATTTCGCTGACATCCTTCTCTGGGATCTTAGAAGCTTTCTTATTCCGGATGAAATCCGGAGGCATTGAAATTTGTTAGTATAAATCGAAAAAAAAAAGCCAAAGAATCTTTGTAACTAAATTGAAAGTAATTTAAGCCATCATGGTGGCTAAAAATCGGTGTATAGGTGGGGTGTTTGCTCTCGTCATCAAGCCGAAAATTGTCGAAATAGCATTGCGATGACTAGTGAGAAACAAAATAGAATGGGAATATACGAGAGAGTAGAGATGCAGTGGTCTCATGAATGTCGAGTGTCATGCCTCGGATGCGAGCGTGCGTAGGTGTACACGTGCGTGTTTAAAGCATTGTAAGTATAGACCATCGCTTGACGCTTTTTGACATCATGCATTCAGAAACATAGTGCGAAATTCCGTTGTAATGAGAACGCATCGGTGTAAACAGTTTTGATGTTTGATCAATTATTTGAAATTGTATCATCAATAGGAAGCCTTGAATTCGAACTTTTAATTTGGCTGAAGACTAGAGCATGAGCATATAGTCTGTTCTGAGCCGTGATGCATGATTGTTTAGATAACATACTGTTCATTGGTATCATCATCAACTTAATCAAGAAGAGACGTATGATTGATACAATTGAGACGCTCAACACATTTAATTTCTACGCATCCGAATCGCTCTGATGGGCAAATCGCTTTTTAGCAATAACGTACTCAAAGACAACTTGAACAAACCTGCTGAATGAATGTAATAAAGTGTCTCAGCATGCATATATTGAAATGATCGACAATATCCGAAAACTTAGCAAAACCGTCACATAACATTTATTCTTTTATGAAACTGGAAAATGTGATGCTTATGCTGCCGTATCGTTATTACTATAACATTATCATTGTCATATATGTTATTGCATTGTGATTTTTGTCATATGTGTTATTGTAATTTGCTAAATATCGTTTTTGTCACGATCATAATGACTAAAATCGTTGCCAAAGTCAATGTATTCCCCCTATTTCTGTCGTTGTTATTGTCGTTATAATCACTCTTGGAACGAGGTAACCGGACGAAATGCACACTTTATTCAGAATACGGTGAAAAATATACAGAATAAAATCTTAAACAATGCTCGAAATGATACAAAATATAACGATACAAAATGTTTAGTTGAAACAATAAGGATCAACAACATAACAAAATCACGCATGCCCACTTCAATCAATTTTCTAACATATGATTGATTCTTTTTACGACGTAATTAATAGCCAATCAATCAAAAACTATCACGATTCAATTTTTATGAAATTTTCTTTCAGGTACTCTTCTGCTCGGCCATCTGCGGTACTCAGTTCGTCAACTTTTGTTTCTTCCGGATCTGCATATTCCCATTTGATCTACAACTGTGATAAATTATTGCAATTACAAATCGCTTTGAAGAATACTTCATGAATCAATCAGATTCCACAAAATTCCGAACTGAAAAATGTTCGAAATTATGCAAATCACTCAAAATGACTTGCTCGCAAACGATACATCGGATTCAAATGAACGTAGTTCATTCGTTTTCAGAGATCAGCCCCCACCTCAACGTTTTGCATCAATTCATCGAGATACTTCCACTGATCAGCATTCATGATTGGCTTTTTCAATGAATTCATCCATTGATTCCGCCGCCACTGTGGCAACCATTCAATAACTGTTTTCAGTAGACGTACTGCGCTCATCCGTATTATCAAACGTTTTTGATCACTTTCCACTGCCTTAATCATAACATATCTTAGAGCACAGAGTCATTTCGTACAATAAAATATATAATGTTCTTTCCACGAAAATTCTTCTCAAACCAAATTCCCTCACTCCTAAGCTTCATCACTTCTTGAATTTTTCCTCGATAACATTTCAAAATCAAAAACACACATACTCAAATCAGAAATTCCGCTTGCTTGCCATTAACAAAACCCTCTAAACCCAGTCAATCATTCAATCAATCAAACGTTGCCTTTAAGAGTAATAAAAACGCACCTGTTCTAAAGCCAAAATGAGTGCTTTTTGGATTGCAAGTGATCCTGCTCGCTTCACGCCATCTACGCAGCCGGTTGTGCTCAAATGTTGATGTTCCTCATCATTCCAATAAACGCAGTATACCGCACGTCTTTTAATTTCGGGATCTATCTTACTTAACAGACACACTCGTGGAACTCTAAAATATATATATAATTAAAAATCAACAATGTTTCTCCTCAGTTCTATCTTCTCGCAGCAAGTTTACACTCAGTCTTTCATCATTACATAAATCCATTCCCATGATTTGATCTATTAGTAGCCAGGCACGCAAACTTATCCGTAGATGGGTTGCAATATTAGATTCTTTGAAGTGAAGTCCATAGCACAAAAGATTGCAAATTTATTTCTTAAATGCTCATAAAATGTCCTCAAATGGATCAATTACAATCGTTATTATTATCACTATAATATTATTATCCGTCACAGCACTACCATGAATCATACTAAAACAACAACCCGGTCCAGTCGCCGTCGCATGAGTCCACAACAACCTTCCACGGTTGAATTGTTGAGCCAACAGGATCGCTAACCCCCCGTTTCAGTAAACGCTTCGCTTCATTCACCATTGGTAGACTCATACCGTCTTCTGCCAGAACCAACGCCTCCTCTTTAGCCTCATTCTGTTCTCCAGCAAGCTCGAATTTCACCTTAACATTCCGATTCCACATCAATATCGCAGAGTCAGTATTCATAATAATATCGCAATGCGTTCATATATTCATTTCAAAAACCAAAAAAGAACTGATAAATGACAAATGATAGCTCTAGATGGCAGCTACCTTGATTCTCGACGCCAGGTCAATGATACGAAGATATTGTGAATAGTTCTTCACGAATGCACCGTCTGCCTTTTTCCATTGCCTCATAATATATTTCAAGAAAACTCGGCTATCTGTTCGGATAATCACACTTTCATATTTCATGTCAACGGCCTGAAATCACTCTTCCAGTAATCAGAATGACAATTACAACAACAATGTTATCTGCGATTTAGATTTTGAAAATGATTATTGTTAAAATGAAAGAAAAGTCAACATTGTGACATAAACCTGTTCAAGTGCAACGATGATTGCTTGAAGTTGTGAACGGAACAGAGTAACTGGAAACATTGAGAGCCTTCGACTAATATTATTCTCTGGATTTTTTGGACAATATACACCTAATCCAGCTCGGGTAAACGACTCACCACGTAGATCCGTATCTCGATATGCACCACATGTGTACACAACCATACAACTGCAACCAGTTAATCAATCACAGATTACACTTTCATAAAGCAGTCACATCGAATTGTGTTAATAATCAAAATTGTGGATAATCATATCAAATAACAACTTTGGATACAAGTATGCTTTACAACTATCCTATTGTGCACCTATCAATGCTGTAAATAAAACAGCTCGGACAGAAGTAATATTAATAACAACATAAAGCTAAAGCATGGCAACACTGAAATAACAAACTCACTTTTGAGGATCAATTGAATTGGAGTTAGACGGTGTTGATGATGAGGATGGAGCGGTTTCTGAGGTTGCCCACTGAATATCTGAAAGAGAAATGAAATGAAAACTATGGATAACCTGAGCCGTTTTGCACGGATACAAAACGATAACAAAATATCAAAAATGTATAAGAATAATCAACATACCATCACGCTGCTCATCAGTCTTTTTTGGTTTTAATTTTGCCAGGACCCAATTGCCCACATCAGGCCTGTTCTTTGGAAAATGCTCGACTTTGGCCTTAAATAAATTAAAACGGCAATAATAACAATCACAATACTGAGAATGCATAAAATGCTGTTGAATTCGACAACGTTTCTCCACTCAACAACAAATGACTCACCTCTATCATAGTCAACAATCTATCCACTTCTTGTAATTCTTCAGCATATTTCACCCTTGTAACACCATCAGCTTTATAGAAATCATTTTGTTTCCAATAATTGAAATATTTCGCGATACATCGACATACATAGTCCGAGTCTGTTCGTATGATTACGCGTTGCAGCTCTTGCTCATATATAGCTTGTTTTAGCGCTAATGTAACCGCTTCAATCTCAGCAAGAATCGCTGATAAACCATTTCCGAGAACCTTAAAATAACCAATTCAGAATGTAAAATGAGAAATTCCTCATTTATTCTGTAGCCAACAACATTTAGCTGGAAATATACGCATAGAGGTGGGAAAAAATATGTTTCATGGAATAAAAATTTGAAAAAGAAACCTTAAATCGATTCAGTACATCTCCATCACCCCAGAAAACTCCTATTTTAGCAACCGGTACGCCATCGACACCCTTGTAGGACACACCAGTAGTATATACAATGGGAACACTGCAATAAACCGAACAATCACCTCAAAAACTTTCATGCAACTCGTTTTGAGAAAACAAGATGAGTTCAGATGTGTAACTGATGGAAACATGCACTTAAAAGGGTGAATTTCAAAAACATGATGTTGACTGTGAAGTCGATTATATGACAATAGTCTCTCACTTTTGCCAATCAGCAGGAAGGTTCTCAGTTGATGGCACCTCTGCTTCTTCATGCTCAGACGGATTTTCCACAGCAGAGCGATCGTTGTTGCGGCTGGACGACGAAGAAGGCACGAAATGAATATCGGGATCGAAGGATGGCGAAGGTTTTGGTGTTAAAGTTGCAGTTGAACTGGAGGAAAATTTCGCAGATTTTGTTAAATTGAACGGGTGAAATTTTCGTGATGGATCGATGGTTCGACTGACTGATAGTTTTGTGCGTAATAAGTTTTCAGGAACACAAGAATAATATGGTGCGGCTGAGAAATGACCGCAAAGTCGTTTCGATGTTAAACCTCGTAGGCAAGAACACCACGTCGAGGTCATGATTCGTCGCTGAAAATGTGGATAAACGGGAATAATAGACGAAATCTGAGACATCATTAGAATTAGAACATCAACATGGTAGTGAGGCTAATAATCGGTTTTCTGAGACATAAATGTTCACCTGAGACATCATTAATATATGTATGATTTCAATTGCGAAAGTCCGCAACACTGTACACCAAATCTGTGTAGACTGTATTTTAGCATTTGAATTTAAGTATCTAAACTACGGAATTTAATTTCACATTTGAAAACACAACAATTCGGATGGATTGAACGGTGTTGTCGTGAATAGCCAATTGGTTGCTTTGATACACGCCCATTGTTTTCTTCGTTCCACACCGGACTAAACTGCACGGATAAGGATGTTGTGTTGACAAAATCGCACACAAACGCAAATTTAGAAAAGAATACGTAATGAGGATTCTCATTGAAGTTGTTACGAATCTAATGATAAGAGATTGTTAGCAGCAAGGCTCCAATCGGTCTATATGCTATTGAGAAGCTCTGAACGTATCTCCCGTTCTCATCTCACCAAAGTTATCTTTCTGCGGTCCTGTCGTATCGAACATATCTTGCTTTATCCTGGAAGTATATACGTTGTCATATCAAGAGGTTTCCTGAGGTAAACGCTCCTATGTATATCCTCCATATAGTTTCACATTTATTGAGCACTTGCACCAGAGATGTCATGCTCGGCACCTCTCTACACTTAGGCCTTCTCGTCAGCCATACGGTTTTGCAATCTCGGTATATCAAAAATGATTTCTTCCATCCAGGAAACATTTACAAATATATTTTCCCAATATCAAGTGAAAACGCTGAATTTTCGGGATGTAGCTGTGGATATACCCGTCATATAAACGTTTTCGCTTTTTGGCCATTCCTGTTACTATTCAAATCTTCAGTCTTTTATTTAAAGTTGACCCTTCAAGCTGAAATGTCGTTTCAATGTTTCTGCAGTATTCACTTGTCTTATTGTTAGTAGACACAGGGCTCCACTTTTATTCAAGAAACAAGCTTCAAAAATTCTTTATTGGAAGTGTTTTCTATTGTTAAACGTGCGCGTGACAATCGGCTCAGTGGTCTAGTGGTATGATTCTCGCTTTGGGTGCGAGAGGTCCCGGTTTCGATCACCGGCTGAGCCCTTCTTTTGAACGTTTGACTATTGATTTTCTTTCTGCAGTTTTTTCCCGAGCAGTCTGTCACAAATTCAACTAAATTGATGTTGATCCTTTTACAGTATTTGATTCATGACTGAAAGGTCTCATGATCTCTTGGATTTTTTGCACCAATTTTAAGTGCTGCGCTTCTCGTTCGTTGACAGTTGTGAAGTTATACGTCATTAAGTTTGTGCCTTAGAGTTTTTCAATATTATCATATTGATGTAAATAGTTATTAATAATAACACGCTTCACTGAAATCTAAAAAGCCACCAAAGATCTGTTGTTCACTAAATGGAAACGTCAAAAACCATCCATTTCACTTCGATGATTTGAATACTGCCTTATCGTAGACACATTAATATTCTTCCAACCCTTGTCAAAAACTTTTTGCTAACTTTTTTCCAGGAAACTGGAATTCTCAGACATTAAGTTATCAAAAAAAGCCAGTCGGAAACAGTGAAACAATTGGGGACCAACTGGCTTCATTCGTATGGATATTTTAAGAGAAATCGATTCCTAAGTTTTGAGATTGATTACAGAAATCTTGAAGTACATCAGTAGTGAATTAATAATATGCTGGAGATGAACCTAACAGTCATAAATCAAAAGGCAAAAAAGAGCCTATCAGTCATTCACTGAAGTTCATTTCAAATTGATAGCAGTTGATAATATTCGCCCAATAATGTTCGTCAAATATACTTTAATGTTGTTGTTCTCTCTGCTGTAAATAATAGTCGCAAATGAATTATTAATAACCCTTTCAAGTGCAACATTTCTCGTTCGGAGATCGTACTGTGAGGCACTCATTGCAAATTGAACCGAAGCGCTTAGTAAAAAAGAGTTTTCATGTCTCTTTGAATGTAGGAAAACATAATTTCAAAAATAGTTTTATTTATTAGAAAGTAAGTCATTGATAATTAATCAAAGATGTCCACACAAACTTGTTTTTTTGAAATAAAAAATTGTGCAATGCTGATTAAACTTGTTCAAATCAACTAACGGTTTGGACTTTTTGTCGAAATGCTAGAGAATGTCCAAATACTGCGCAGGAGCGCTTGAAGTGATGAAAATGGAGTATTGCACTCCATTCATTCACCATTCACTTTCATGATCACCAAATGCGAATGTTTGACCCATAGGATGTCCGTAAGTATAGGTTTTCTACGACTACAATAGTGTTGCAAAAATGAGCCATTTTATTCAGTTTTAATTCGTATCCAGATAATCCATAGCCAGTAATTCTTAGCGTTCACAAGGGGAAGGGGGGAGGGTGGGTAATTTTTTTGATCTGGTACTTCTCCGTCGGGTACGTCCCGTCAAGTACTGTTTGGTGCGGTATTTCCCCATCGAAGTTCAACCTTTCCGACGAACACCTCTGTTCGTGGGACCTCTATTTCGTTTCGACAATTTGACCGGAACCCGAGTTCGGTGCAAACCGAGGTCGGTTTTTCAATTTTAATCAGTGAAGGATGGACTGATTCATTTCAGATAATCCAATTGTATCTAATATACTATCCCACAGAATCGCCTCTTGTGATCGTTTTTGGAACAATTCTTGGAGACATTACTTTGAAGTCTTGAATCATATTCACCACTGGAACTTCTTTGCATCGCCCAGAGCTCTTCTGAACAAACATACTACCTATACTCAGTGCAATGAATAAAAGTTTGCACTGTCAAGAATTGCGTGAGCTCATCCAATTTTTGACCATCTAACTCATCAACGAGCCAATCCATTTTTCAGTTGTGATGCATGACGATTTCTAGTGATGCTCAAAACTTTGAAACGAAATATGCTTATTCTGACGTGAAGCTTTTCTCCTGCACTTTCAATGTCTGACTTTGAGGTCGGGAACCTCGCCTCGTTAAGCTGGAACACCTTCCGACAGGGTCCGCCCAGGTAAACGGTTGGCCTAGACGAACACCAACCATCGTCATCACTTATCACTCCTAAATACACTGCAATCGAATATTATTGCTTCATTCTATGTTGCACGAGCGATTCAACTGAAGATGAAGAAAATCTGCCAATGTCAGCAGTGATGCTCGAGCCCTGGAACCTGAAAAATTTTTGAATCGCTCAAAAGAAGTCGCAACAAGATTCACTAGCTGAAGGTGAGATCGGTACGATGGTTTTTCTTCCAGATATGGATTGTTCCGGAGCCAAAGTTGGAAAAAGAGAACAATTTTCAGAAATTTCTAAGTACAGAGCTAGGTGAAAAATTTCAAAAATACGGAGCTGAAGCCGGACCTGAGTCAATTTCTTCAAAGTGGACATCGTTGATTGTTACTAACGAAAGAACCCAAGTGTGCCATTCTGAAAACGTGGTTAAAACGCAGAAAAGCGTCAAATTTCAGCAATTCAATGTTTCGAATGAACTGATTTGGCCTAATGTGAGCGAGCGGCATTTGAATGCCAAATTCCGACTTCTATTTAAGTCGATTTTTTGGGTTGAATGCGCGTGCAATTACGATCGGAATTGCGATCGGAACAGAAACGTTTTCTCCGGCTGCTTTATTTATTTCCATTAATTTTCTCCAATTTTTTGCAGTTCTATTGAGCATATCCAAGAACCGGCTTCAAAAATCTGTTCAAGCAATGCCTAACAACTGGATTATTTCACCTATTCTAATAAATAATTATGTTCTGAATGAAATCAAAGAGAAAAACCTACGTAATGCACATATTCACGTTTATTCACTAATTTCAATGTGGCAGTTCAAGCAACGTGCTACATTGCTTGTTCTCATCATCTAATAAAATATTTATTGCACATTATTACTCTAAAAACGTCGAAAAGAATATCTATTGTAAACGTTGGTTCTGCCTTCATTGGCATTATCATTGTGCTCTTCATACAGAGTTCATTTTAAACACAATAACAAAAAACCCAACCCAACCTATGCGTATCTATGGTTGCTCTGCTCTGATCGCTTACCTATATAAGTTCAATTCAATCAGCATACTGTCCATCTATCTGAAACTACTGTGCCCATGAATTTCTACCATCCCCTTCGTTCGACTTCCTCTGGCACGATAGATGTCATTTACATCGCATACAATTCCTATCTGCATATTACCTTTGATTTTACTTTGATGCTGACTCGTAGAGTGAATACAATAAACCAGTTCTGGTTTAGTTGTGTTCTGTTAAAGGAGCTCAACAAGAACGAAAACAGTCCCTATATGTATCCACCTATCAATTTGAGTGCAACTCGACTGTAGATTCATTCATAGAGACACTGTAGACAGACCTGTAGATATGTAATGCTCGCCTTCATCGTCTTCTTACTGCTACTAATTTGATCACATTTACCTGAGATTATAAGTACTCTGAACTGATCGGAATATCTCATTAGCACGCGTCAGTTTAGCGTTCAACTTTTCAGCATACCTCGCTAACGCATATGTCGTTACACCTGCCTGCCGCGATCAGCAGAACCCACTTTATTTTTCATCATTGTTATTGGTTTGTTGATAGCATAATCTTGTTGATATTTCAGGTGTCATCTTCGTCTCATCAATCGTGCTGCGTCGAACATAATGCATCAGACACAGCTAATTTCTTGCAATGCTTTTTTGTTTCTGTTCGTCATTTTTTGCCAACATCTTCAGTTTCAAGGTGAAACCATTTCTTGTTTTAAACAACTTCAGGATGGATTTTTTATCGTTCTCATATTTTCTCTTTCTCAAGGCTTTCCCGAAAATGTGTCAGAGAAAGTATCCAACTGGATCAATTTTCTGGAAGATTAACCACTGATTCGTTCATTTGTTGATCTCACTAAACTCATTTTCGCATAAAATTTGCTGAATTCAATTCTGATGCACCTACATTAGAGTGCGCAACAGCAAGATCAAGGAATCGCTTTGTTGACTCTTCCTTCAGTCAGCTCCATTTCATCAAAATGTTCATTAACGCTTCAGAAAATACTTTCGTTTAGAACTTAATGATATGGCAATGAATGTTCACACAAAACTTCTTCGATAAGGTTCTCTCAGAACAAAAAGCAATAAAAATAAATGGCACATGATTTTTTCAAAGTTTAAAAATTTCTTCGCCATTTTACTACGTTTTTAACGATCTGCCTGCTTTAACAATCTACTTGCGTCAGTCGCACATCATGATAATAGCATTAATGTTTATGACACTTTTCCGTTCGTTTATATGCGCGAACTTTTATGTAATATACGTTTTAAAGTAATTGCTGCTCACTTCAATTAGGGACAAAAAAGAAAAAAAACACGATGAAACTGAATAGTAAAAGCCCATTTGCATGCAGTCATGGCACAGTGAGCTGAGGTTTTAAAATGACTTATTTTTAGCAGTTTCAAAACTGAGAATTCTGCTCACAATGAATTGCACTCGGTTGAGATTAAATGCAATTGCGAAAGTGCTACTGAATCCTATCTAAAATGTGCTACTAGTCCCTTTCGTCATGTCTGCAGTCCACCCATGCAGAGCTCAAGCTGTTTCTATGGGCCTATGAGCAAGATATTGGCTGCAGTAATACTGAGAACAATAATAACAATAACAATAATAATAAAGTAATAAAAATAATAATAGCCATCAAAAAGTACTAATGATAACAAAATGCGAATGAATGACCGAATCAAATTCTATTCCAGGGTCGACTGCGGCGTCACCATGCCAGGATGGCTGGCGCTATTCACCTCATTCTCGAAAGTGTTACCGCTTTTTCAACGATGAAAAATGGCCAATGGCTGAGCTACAGTGCCTTTTCTATGGAGCGCATCATGCTTCTGTACATAGTAAAGCTGACCTCCTGTTCCTAGCACGTAAGCGAGTTATTCAGCATGATTGATTCATAACTCACGTCATGAAATAATTATGCCTATATTATAAATGATAAAACGATAATCTTGATAACAAAACAATAAAACCAATGATCGTAATGATAATAACGCTGATAAAGATATCAACAGAACGATAACATTATGATTAAAGTTGAAGATGAAATGAGTATTGACATGGAATTACGCAGAAGTTGTGTGATTGTTGTTACCACCGAAGTGTATCACTGAAAGCCTGTTTCTAATTTAAACTTACGATGCTAGTAATAGCCTACGACAGTCAGCTGTTACCGCATTCCTGTTACCGAAAAAAAAAATGAATACACCAAATTTTATGTGATGTCAATTCGTTGTGTGTTGAAAATACGAGTTTCTATTGAACTTCTTTTCAACAGCTGAAGCGTAGCGAGGAAATTGTTGATCCAATGAGCAATTAATGAGCAAAAATTGATCCGGATCATCTTCGTTTAGAAAGTTTTTTTTTCGTTTAAAACAAGTATTTTTTCGTTCAGAAATATTTTTTTTCTTCTCATACCGGCTAAGTGGAGCAATTCAGCTGAGATTCACAGGAAATGTCAATCATTTGTGAGACTTTCTTTGGATTTGTGATTCGAATTAAATTTCTTTTCTGAATCGCTGGTGACTGATAGTTGATGATAATAGCAGTGAAAATATGCAGTGGAGCGTTCTGTCACTTGAGCGTTACATTTCGGGTGCGATTAGCGACAACTTGCTGCCGATAAGCATAAAAAAGCGACACATTGTCGCATCATCCGAATCGTTCATATCGTTCCCAGCAAAAACGTTGATCTGGCGACACTTTCGCAGATCAATTAGTATTATAAAATGCTACACGCACGCATCTGCTAATTCATCCTGACATCCTGATTATTTGATGCGCGTTTTTACAATGATTCAATTCGACAATTTATTGGGTCGTTTCAATGTTGCAAAAGATTGCATTCATAGTATTCTGCTGTCAGTTTGCAAGTACCTGCTATCAACCCTTAGTATTTGGGTCAACTTATTATATGATCCATGTGAATGAATTCGAAATTGCTTCTTCCGGTAAACAACTGGAATGAAAAGCGTTACATTAATCAGTTGTAATGTTTATGAAGGAGATAACCTTTGTTACATTCGGAACGGTAGATAATCAATGAGGAAGTTGTATTTGGTGTTTTTGAGAAGTGCTGAGTGTACGTGAAAGCTTCGAGACGAAGACATCGTCGTTACAACGTCTCAAAAACTTGTTTCTCTTCGTATTCACAATAAATAATCGTCACTTAAGTGCAACTGATCGTTTTCATTTAATGAGTTCAGTATATGGCGAACTAAAAATAAACGAAAGCAAGAAAAGATCGGAAACTGATTGATGGCTCCATACTTGTTTTTCAGAATTGGCACGAGGTTCTGAAACGTTATGGTTAGGCGCAGCTCAGTTTGGTGCTTCCTTGGACTATGTTTGGACCGACCATACGCCTTTCGATTTTGAGAATTGGCCGAATGGTGAGAACAGTTTTAGTTTCGAGAGTTTTCAGCAAGTGCAATTTCAGAAAATTTGGTCTCCTAGTTTGGAGAGACCAAATTGAATGGTTCATTAATCAGGCAGTTCGATTAAGAGGAAATTACCTGCTCAGAAAAGATTATTATTTTGCTGTTATTACTCAATATCACTTTACCTTACTATTATAATAAATATAATAATAGTAAAGTTACTAGTTAACTTACTAGTAATAGTAAGTTACTAGTAAGTAATAGTTTACTATTGCTTTAGTTATTATTAGGCCTTTCATATAACCATGAGGATTTGTAATAAATCACAAATTTTTGCAGACGCTCGTCCGCCGTACGATCCTGGTCGTAGGTGCACGAAAATGAACACACGAACCCAAGAGTGGTTCCAGAGCTGTTGTAAAGACCCTTCACCTTACGTTTGTGAAATGAAGCCGAGTAGTCCCGTGACAACATCGGTCGACTCGTATCAATACGCCTATTACTCGACCACTAAACCACCATATTATAACACTTATCCGAGTACAAAAGCACCTTATTACAACACTTATCCAAGCACAATAGCACCTCATTATTATCCTTCTTCATATCCCCAGACTTCCAATAGTCATAACTATAACAATGGATATAACGGAGCGAGCTCTTCATCAACTTACGATTATCGTACACAACAATTCTATGCTCAATACTATGCTGAACATTACAGTCAACAACGACAGAAACAGGTTTGAAACGCAATTATGTCATCATTTCAAATGATGTTTGTTTTGTGTTTTTTGTGCAAACTTCGCCATACATCATCATAATTTCCACCAAAGAAGTGATGATACTTTGGCAGTTTTAATTTCACCTTCCGTCGCCTATTTGATGGCAGTAATAACATCAGTATTTGTAATAATGATCGGATGCTGATAATTGCGGTGACAATCATGACGATGATAATAATACTAATAGCAAGGTCGATCATATTAACGACATCAATACTAGTAAGAACACTGAAAGCATGAAGTATGTTGACTCGGTATTATGATCAGCAATCGAGAATGGAGCGAAAAAGTAAATTTTGCTTTGCCAATAAACGAAATTCATTTCCTTACGGAAGTCAGTGTCACCTTCCGTTCATTCTCATTCTCGCATTCTTGACTTGATACTAATGAACTTTTAATGAATTTACTTGTAAATATTAAAACATCATAAATCGGGCGCAATTGTACTTTCTACAAATGGGCATAACACTGAAGATAAGAAGCATGCTTACTGATGCTCTTTGAGAATGTTAAATATTCATCAACACTTCATTGATAGTGCAATTACTGATGGGATTGATTAATTGTGATGGAAATAGTGCAATTATTAATGTTTCATTAACAATTTAACTACTCATTTAAGTAAGTGCCACAGAACAAACTATCAATTAAGGATAATTCTTGAATTGACAACAGTTCTCGCATTCTTGACTGCATTAATGAGAGGGGGTTTGCTTCATTTAGGATGTCAAAAAGTGATTCGTTGCTAGATATTCCTCTGAATTTTGACACTACAATCAAAATATTTCACAGCATATAACATTTGCAAAATTTGTGCAAATATATGAGTAAACCAATTGAAATTACGTTTTGTTTTATTGTACAGTGCAGTATTACGATCGAAAGGATGAACCGATATTAATCACTTCGTAACATAAAGAAACTGATTTTTGATTACACACTTACCATGTTTACGGTCACAGATACGATGTGACCGAAAAAAATGGTAAGTGTGTAATCAAATTCAATTAATTAATTTCTGCTTGAGATCATTCTGCATGAAAAGGATCTTTTTGGAACTTTTGTAAATTCAGCGCCTATGAGCAATGCTGAATTGAGGAAAAAGTGCCACTTTTAGTTTTTTTCCGACATGATGACATCCTCAAATTGCAGGAGAACACGATCACTCGAATTCGACGATTGCGAAAATGAATGAATCGCTGCATCAACTGGGTAACCGCTAGACGAAGGATGGCCTCATTCAATCTATTTTATGTCTTTTTCCTAAAATGTCCTTCCGCTTCGATGACATCAACAGACCACTGACTCGATAGAGACTTTATTGAACTGAATTGGACCGAACTCAATTGAACGCAGTTGTAGATTATTTTGTTTGTGCGCGCTCTGCGAGTGTACAAGAATATTTGATGTAGTATTGAGTTGCAATGATAGATAGTGTGCATTCATTGTATATTAAACATATTTGTGTAATAGATGAAAAGAATACATAGCTAACGATCAGATGAATACATAAACCAATATGTTTCATACAAAAATAGCAGCTGACAGTTCAGGTCGTTCATGCGATCAATCAGTACAGTGGGAAAGTTCAATATCTGGTGGCATGAGCACTGAACTAGCTCAACATTTCACGAATATTCGATCGTTTCCAAGATTTTGACAAACATTTTCCTTGGTGACCTTCCTCCAATTTCATGCATCGTCAACATCGCAGCAGCGTACCAATCACAGCGTGATGGCGGCTATATGAAACCAGAAATTCATTCGAATGCCGTCAGTCTGATGACTTGCACCTTTTCTGCACTTAACATCCCACTTGATGCATTAATCAAAAACATAAAACTGGCACTGCTGAACACAGAACACAATGCGCGCATGTAATTGCAAACTCGTAGCGAATTCTTGCAAAAAACTAAAAGATTAATCAGTTCCAATAACTGTCATCCTCAGAAGAGTACTAATAGAACGTGTTTTTGCGTCACTGATCGCCAACCGCCGATGTATTCGATCGCATCAACTATGCTGTATGACAGGGAGAGCATTTCTTTAGCTGAAATTATGGTCAAGTGACTTCTAATCAAAAGCGAATTTGATCCATTTCGGAAAGTTGGAACGAGGAAAAAAATTGGAACAAGAACAACTCAGTAGGTTTGAACTTTCGGTTATCGCCAACGATCATCGAAACGTATATCACTGAATGAGAATATAATGAAAATGCTGCTTCAAATACCAGGAAAAAGAATGAGTGAAAACGTGATGTGAGCTTTCAAAGTTTGAAAGTTTTCACAGCAGTCAGAGTTCTAAAATGTGAAGCTTCAAGAAAAAAACGAACCGTGAGCAACCATCGTTTTGAAGATGCCATTTTCAAATCACCACAAAGATGAGATCTCGAGAGCAGCCTAATGATTGCTGAATCCTATCGTGCTGAAAGAAATATTAACCGCCACGAATAACATGCACATTCTCACCAAACAATGCTTGAATAGTTCCAACCCTATTGTCCGGTTGCAATTCATCAGTTGCACAAAACTCAAGAATTATCTCTATTATAAAACAATATATAACTGAGTAATTCCATTGCAATAACTGTCTTCATGAAGTGATCTATCTCTCGACCACTTAATAATTAACCGTAGAAGTTCAATGGCTATTGTCTTCGAGCGCTTCATACGCTCAGCTTTGAGCAATTTCGTTCTTACGGAATGAGCTATTCAACTCGTACAAATTCCGATCTACACAAGAAATACCAAAATGCTTCATCTGAATGTTTAAAACTAGTCGCAGGGAAGTGGAATTCAATTGAACCATTGAGCCGAGCTGTGAGCATAAGTCGCGCTCATAGTTTGTTCTTCAGCTGTGAACTGAGTCAACTGTAAGTACGAGATGTATTAAGGAGTAAAAATTTTTCAGGATTGCTTGACAGCATCCTAAGCGTTTGTCGTCACTTCTCGTTAACATCAGCCTTGATCGTCCCTTCTTTCATCTCCTCTAGTTCAAAATCGCATATCCCCATCACCGAGCAATAACTTAGAATAGTGCTAAAAGGGTGTTACTTTCAAACGAGCGATGATAACATCTTGAGCGTATGTTTCAGTATTTAACCTTTTGCTGCGTATCCAATTCGTGCTCATAATCACTCAGAGTCAAGTGGAAAAAAATAATGCGATGCCCATAATGTTACTGGGCAAACTTGAGCATACGGTAGCCTTAAGGATGGCACCCGAAGTAGTACTAATAAAATACCTATATATCATACGCTCTAATGGGCACTGCAAACAAATAACAAACTGACAGTCTCAAACCGAAAGCCGAGCACAATTTTTAGCTACCAACTGTGTACGTTGGGTCAAATATGCAAAAAATCTCACCGTTTCCGAATATTTCTGCAGAAGCGATTCATAAACTAAAAGCAGATGACCCCGTTTATTTATTCTTTTCCTCCTCTCCTGCAATCGAACTTGCGCTGCAGATTCTTTCGTTCATTGACAGTACTATTGTTGCAGTGCTTTTTTTAACTTGTTCTTCTTCTTTGGTGTTCGCTTCAAGCTTTGCCATCTATCGCTATGGCTTGTTCTACTGGCGTTGGATTCGATGATGACCTAGATGCCTTTCTTTTGCTATTCGTTCGTTTGATTTTGGTGTTCTTCTTGGCCACTTGATTCGATTTGTTGTTTGCTAGTACATTCTGATATACTGTATTGACAGCACTTGGTTTTGTAGGTTGTTGCTTCATTATACCTATTTCCTCACCGCTTCTGAAGATTCCGCATCGAATCTGACTATTTTTAATTTTCTATTTTTAATTTATTTCTAATTTAGTTCGACATTTACACTTTCAGCGTTTTCTAAACTGTTATTATTGGTGAGAACTTCTTTAATTCCTATTTGCTGTCACAAGAATTGAATGAATAATTTGTGAGTGAAGAAATTATCAAAAGAGAATCGATGAGAAAATTTTGTGGTGAAATGTGAAAGCATTTAGTTTGAAATAGATTACTAAATTTGAAACGGTGATATGGAATCTTACAATGGACATTTTTCTTCATGATTTCAACAAATATTCGAAGTCTTGCTCCAAAATAAGTCCAAGCCATGTTCCACCCACCCACCCGCCTTGGCCTGGAAATAATTCCACCCCCCTTCTTCACCCTACCCTCACCCAACCCCGACCCCTCCTCACCCAATCCCTCTTCCCTCATCTTATTATATATGCCGCCACCTATGGCGGCGGCAGCCCATTCACCCGACGTCGCGAACCTACACTACAAACCCTTTTTCTAAACGATCAATTCGAGAAAAAGAGTCATACTAAATCTATCTGAAAATCAACTTTCCTATTGATTCCGTCTCCACTTTTTTGATGAATAAGAAGTGTTTCCAAACAGACGTCGGGTGAATGACTCTAAAATTCCAGTTCTCCTCATACAAGGCGGTGGCCCACCCTCCCGACCCCGCCACCGCCTCTGAAACGCTGCTTCAATTGATATTGGACAAATTTATCAATTCGTTTTTTGATAAATTGAAGCAGGACAAATAATTGTCCAATATCAATTGAAGCAGGACAAATTCAAACAGAACCATTTCAATTATTTGAGCAGTTCAATGATTTTATAATAATTTCCTTATTGACTCATACTATAAGTTTTCATTTATTGTGATGACATCCGACTGCAGCTCGGTCGGAATTTCGAGTTTCGGAGTTCCGAAAAGTCGATTCAGTTGCATCCCGACCGAACTGAAATGTTGTTCGGATGCCATCATTGATTATTATTAACTATAATATTACGCATTCATTATTATCACCTATAATATTGTTATTAACATGTTAACTATAAGTCCAACTGAAATTCGTCGGATTTTTCCACTAAATTTCCATCGGATGCTACTACTAATCTGCAATGATCAGTATATGAAAGGGTCTGCTTTGAGGCCAACCAGTTATCCTCGTTAACGTCTCGAGTCTCGTCCAACGTCCCGAACTGATTCATCTCTCGATTCGCGTCCATTCTTTTTCTCGAAGCCCGATTTTGTTCCGATTGCTTTTCCATTCGTGCGCGTCTGAGGGCTGGTGATATCATAAGATCTTGAATGAAATATGATAACCTGAAGATGTGTGATTTTTGTTTTTTATTTTTAGTTTTTTGTTTCTTCGTTTTCATTATTTTTATATTTTGTTTTTTATTTTTATTTGTTTTCTTATTTTTATTTATTTTTTTGTTTTTTTATTTTTTATTTATTTTTTTGGTTTATTATTTTTTTGTTTTTTTGGTTTTTTTATTTTTATTTATTTTTTTGGTTTTTTATTTTTTTGTTTTTTTTGTTTTTTATTTTTATTTATTTTTTTGATTTTTTAATTTTTTTGTTTTTTTTGTTTTTTATTTTTATTTATTTTTTTGGTTTTTTTATTTTTTTTGTTTTTTTTTATTTTTTATTTTTATTAATTTTTTTGGTTTTTTTTATTTTTTCTTTTTTTTACTTTTTTGATTTTTTTCATTTTTTTGATATTTTTTACATTTTCGAACATTTCAAAGTTATTAAGAAATTGAACTATTAGCAACTAAACACAAAACGTATAACCATGAATTAGTAACTAGAATGATAGTAACATTGAATGATTGAAAAAAAAATGACATTGAAAAAAAACTATGACTTAACATTGAATGATCAATTGACTATTTCAATACCTCAACTACAATTCAAATGAAATCTTCGAATTAATCCTCAAAAACTATCAATTTCAGATATCTCTCCAAATGATCCAACTCAATTCAGTGTTTTCAAAATTTCAACCTTTGAATTCCAACTTCAACTCAAACCTCAGTCAATTGAACATTGAGAAACTCGAATATCATAATAAACGGAAAAACACAAACAAGAAAAGGAAATAAGCAAACAAAGAACAATAACAAAAAAGATATCAGTAACACAAAAGACAATAAATATGAAAGAATGATGATTATAAAATTAAACGATAACTGATAAAAACGATAATACAATAGTAATAATAATATGCATAATAATAATAATAAAACACAATGAGCAGCAGCAACATGAAAATAATAATAAAATAATGACACAAAAAAGCAGCAACAACATGAAAATAATAATAAAATAATGACACAAATGAGCAGCAGCAACAAATACAATGACCGAGAAAGCAGCAGAAGCAGCACCAACAATCACACCACAACACCACACCAACCTATGGTAACGACCGGGACCCATCTAACAACACCACCACCAACTACGCGCGAGGAAGGAGACCGAATCACCGAGGGACGAGAATGGGGACGAGCGATCTACAGTAAGGGAGTGCGGGGCAGTCTACTACAACAATTCACTACAGGTACGGGGGTAATCAGTCATCTTATCACCGAGTCTACAGGAATGGGGACAATCACTTATCTTATCGCCTAGTCTACCGGAATGGGGGTGCTCAGTCATCTTATCGTCTAATCTTATCATGCCATATGGGAGTCCTAAGCAACCGAAAATTCCATCTAATCGAATATCACTAACCACAATTTTGTCACTATCCTATCCTAACCACAGCCCGAGGAAATCTAAGTAAATCAGTCAGTTATCTCGCTAATCTCATCAAATTCTGTTACCTAACCACAGCCCGAGGAGAAGACACTAAATCGAAGTAAGTCAAAGTCAATGTAAGTTAGGGTAAGTTAATGTTAAGGTAAAAAACGCTAAGTTAGAATCTTCAGGGGGAGGGGGACGGGGGACTCATCAATCATCGGGGGGGGAGGGCAGCCATCTCAAGCGATCCAAGGACCACACCAGCTCAGGGAACAGGAACAACAACGGCACAAAAATGCATATCACATGATACAATACCATATTATTACATAAAATACCAATTTCCCACCAGCAATATAATAATTAGAATTTCAGTTCGAAATTACCTGCAATGAGAGCAATACCTCCTTACACTAATAGCGAGCATTGCTAAACTCAGTTTTCTGTAATAATACTATTCACCTTTCTGAATGACCTTAACTCTTCGAAATGCCCAATTTTTTTCAGACCTCAGTAATCACTAAATCACATCTAACTTCTCAACAAAACAATAACAATTACAATGACAAATAAGAAATACAAGTAATCCGAATACAGTACAAATGCGATTTAATAATGTAAATGAATGTAAGCTTCTTAACAATATTAAACTATGTGAAATGGAGACAACGGACATTTCATGCAATCACAAGGACAAGGACAAGGACTTTGCATGCGAAACAAGGACAATAAAGGTTACCAGTAAAAAAAGTCAGTAAGTTATACAATATTACTAAGAAAATGTGAAATCTAATTTCACATTTTGCAGTAAAAAATTTTTTTAAAGTTCAACTTCTGGTTGATTACATTTAACAATCTAAAATTCAACACGAAGATAAATACGAATATCTTCAGATATAACAATTTTTTAACAATACATAGTACAAAAATGATACATTTTTGCAAGTTAAATGGATGTGAGGTAATTAGCAATATCAATTATGTGAAATTAGGACAAAGGACGTTTCATGCAGACAAGGACAAGGACAAGGACTTTGCATGCAGAACGAGGACAATAAATGTTAACAGTAAATAAATTAATAAGTTATACAATATTACCAAGTATACAATATGCTATTAGGTCTTATACTGACTTAGTAATATACAACATTACTAAGTCAGTATAAGACCTAATTTCACACATACATGTGAAAAATTATTTCAAGCTTCAATTTTTGCTTGAAATAATTTCTCTTATTACATTTATTTTTCAATTTTTCAATTTTAATTTTTCATCATGATTTTTTAAATATTTTTTTATTTTGATTTTTTTATTTTTTGTTTTCTTTATATTTTTTTGTTTTTTTAAAATTTTTTTAATTTGATTTTTTTATTTTTTGTTTTTTAATATTTTTTTATTCGTTTTTTTAAAATTTTTTCATTTGTTTCCTTCATTGCTTGCTGTCGATTCCGCTCCGTCGTGTTGAATTTGTCGCTCGGCGCTTCGTGGTGAAGGGTTTTATTCAATATTTCCGCTTTCCTTATTACTATCCCTTCAAAATTATTCTCCACCCAAATTTTATTTCTCTTATTAGCATAAAGAGATGGTTGGATAGTTTCTCAATGGCTTTTGGCGAACTCAAGCCTAGCTTCGAGCGGTGACCAGTAATTACTTACTTACAGTAACTTCCCAACCCAATAAGCGCCAATGGAGGTGTTCAACCCATAACCCGAACCCGAAGTACTCTAAACCCTTACCCAGAGTACTTCTCTTATAGACCCAGAACCCTGAACCCATTATAGCATCGTCGCAATACGATGACTATAATATTATGAATATTCCCAATAATAACTCCCTCCATCTGTGGCGCTGAGGAGCTGGCATATCCGCCATATGACTCCCCTTCTACAATAGAATGTGGATGCCCAAATAATCGGAAAGGAATTTTGAAGGGCATATCTCTCTTACCTAGTATGCTAATATGGTCAATCGCTCTATGCTTGGCTTTTTTGTCGCATCCTAGCCAATGCTGAGAAATTAAGTAATGTGGGAGGCAGGGGGTTGGGTGGCCAGACATTCGATTGAAACAAATTTTTCAATCGCTCTGAAGTTCTCAGCTTTGCTTGATAATCTTAGTTTTGGTGTCAAAGTGTAGGGTCGAAGCGCCGATTGGTAGATGAGTTGACGTTGCATAATATGATGGTTGCATAATTATAAAACAATTTCAGAGACGATAGCTCATTCAAAAGGTAAGCATAAAATCACATTATGGCGTTCAAATAAGGCGACTCTTACATATGATGATAACAACATAAACTATAATGTGACATTATAATGATAGTAATAGTAATAATACTATACATCCATACATTATCAAGTGTATAACATAACAGTACAAACAGTAAACACAATGACACATAACATATATCCTATCAGTCCCCTTCCTAGGCTCATTATGCTCGCTATAATAACTCGTTTCCCTATTGTTAAATCATGTTCTATTACACTGATAACCTAATGTTCTCACGAGATGTTTACGTACTCATTTTCATAGTCACTAATTTGCTTCTTTTTCTGTCAGATCATTTCTACTCTCTCACCTCACTGAGGTATTGCGATTCATTGCAAAAAATTTAAAAGGCTTAAATGAATTTAACCGTGAAGTGCTGGTGAGTATTGGTGTTGATCCGGTCGAGTTGATCCATCTGGAGCGTGCCGCTGTTGTTCCTCTCGCAGTGTTCCGTTACTCGAATCTGAGCTGGTGTTCCATCCCGATTTGTTCCATTAAATCGGGATGGTCGGCCTTGAATCGCTTGAGATAAAGGCAGCATTGGTCTGCCCTCCACGCTGCCTCGGAGGCCAGGTGCCTCTTGCGAGGGTTCGAGGACACCTGAGCCTCTTCTGCGTCCTCATCTGGGACCGCGATATGCGAGTTATCGCGGCCCAGAATCATTAGACGCTCGGCAGCGTTTTTGCGCGTCTCCATCGCCTTCTTGGAGACGCCGACGCACCTTTCGGATTTGTGTGCGTCCATGATGATCTTGATTTCGGCGGCCGAAAGGTGCGCCGAGGAGGGTAAGACCACGTTGTGGCCGCAGGATGTGCAGAGGGCTGAAAATTCAACTTGAGTTGACTTATAGAATATTGGTTATACTCGTATAAATAAATGCCCGACTTATATATATATATATATATATATATATATATATATATATATATATATATATATATATATATATATATATATATATATATATATATATATATATATATATATATATATATATACTCATAAATATCTTAGATATAATGCTAGATCATATGAAAGAGTGATTTCATTACTTCAACATAAACCGTCCAAAATCTCAGTGGAACGATATCATATGTCAAGTCTTCATGAGAGGTGATCACAGGTTTGCTATAGATATTTTATTCGAATTAAAGACCCTTGATGGAAATGTTGATCGTGAAATTTGAAAACGCAATAATCAAAAACTCAATAAAATATGGAAATAACGTACTTTGGCTGCGGTGACATGCCGCCCTCTGCACATGAATTTTCCAGGCCCGGACCGTTTTGAAGGGCTGGTCGGGCCTGGCGCAACCGGCTAGACGGCACCCTGAAACATCAATAATAAGCAAAAATGAATATTCAATCACTGACCGCTTCCTATTGTCACTTTTTCTAATCAATTCTATTTTTATTCTCACCTTCATTGTGCTATTCTCACCTTCACGACTGGCTTATATTTAATGAATATTCATGGCAATCAAATTCAGGCAATCAGTTAAGATTATCTCAAACAATCCAATCAAAAATGATCATTCAATAGAAACTTACAGATCTTCTTGTCGTCATCCACGTGGTATGCTTCAGAATCTGGCGCCGCTAGCTCGGCCTGATGTTCCGGCCGCAGATGCTCAATGTTGCGCGGCCGGAAGACCTGCGGCTCACGTTGCTGCCTTGGCTGCGTCGGGACATGGGGCCTGCGCCTACAAGACGTTCACCTTATTACTTTAAATTGAAATTCTTTGATTGTGTACTTTTTAAATCAAAGAGTATTTTACAATGATTTCTGATTGCTCAATTTGTACAATTTTTCATAAGATGAATGATGGAAATGTTGCAAAATAAATAATGAAATATAACATTCTTGCGATGAATTTCAGAAAAAGAAACTCACAAGAAGTAACGGGGCTGCGCAGGCCCCTCTTCTGCCTGGGTCGTGTTAGTATCGTCGTTATTGGTGTCGTTAATTCCGATTTGGTTAGCGTCGTTATCAGTTAGTTCATCGTTGTCGTCTTCTCCTCCATAAAAGATACCCATAAATTCCTCGGGCTGTGGCTGGGGTTCGGCGGGTCGATTTTGGGGGCCGGGTGATGGGATGGGCCCCCGACGTTCCAACACCTGGAATGATTAGCTCGATCATGAATTGATTCGAGGTTCAATAACCAAAAGCACTAATTTTTCATGAATTTGGCCACTGCTATGATTTATCACCAACTGATCAACCCGTGCGATTTGTGATTGCTAAAACAATTTGTTTAATATCGGAAAGTCTTGCAGGAAAAATTCAACTGCGATGTTTATAGCATTATGTAGTCATTCTTTCATCAATACCGACTTCTTCATGAAGTGAATCTCGCTCACATCACAAATTATTCGCTCGAGAGCATCTGCATTTTCGTTTGAAATAGTTAAGAAATTATCAACTATTCGTGAAGATATAATCAAAATTTCGTTTAAATCCACTTACGTCGTTCGGAACTGGAACTTTCCAACGTTCCATTTCTTGTTGGAATAACTCCGAATCGACGTACTGAAAAACATTATTTAATTATTATTACTATTCATTACGACAAAATTCCTGTTACAAAACACTATTATTATAAAATCTGAACTTTCTGAATCTGATTATTGTCATTATTACAGCCATTGTTCAAAAAGCACTTTTAAAGCAAGTCAACTGAGAAGTATAATTAAGGGAACTCACTTGGATTGTCGGGAACCCAATAAATACGGCGTACCGGTCGGGCGCCTCCCTTATCACCTCAAATGCTGCCCCGGTAACGCCGTATTTCCAGCTCCTCTCGTTCTCGGCGTTTGCGTGGTGGATGAGGAGCTGGATCCCCATCATCCGGCAGATGGCCTCGATAAGCAGGGGCGAGGGTGCCCCTGCTCTGAATGCGGCCACTGAAATCAGGCAACAATTATTATTTGATGCGCTTTTACAAGATTCTATGGAAATTTCGTTCTTATATGCTCAACATTCATTGATCGCATCAAATTCTTATTATTTGAATCGATCATTTTGCGCTCATCTCAACATCAAATACACATCCTCATTTAAGCTGACGAGAATTGGTGATTTTGTCATCATATTACCAATGCAAATTTTTAATTCCATCAATTAATGCAATGCTTGATACATTAAATAGCAATATATGAGTGAGGAGTGCATGTTAAAATTACTATTTCGTGTAATGGCAAAAAAACTTACAAACTGAGTGACCACCCAATTCGGGTGGTAACTGGCCTATCGTTATTGGCCATTCCTTGTCGACCCACCGAACCAGATTCAGGTAGTTCGGCATAAAGCTGAGCACCCCCAGTACCTGCAGCAGATTGCTGCAGTAAACCTTCCCGCGACTCCCGTACTGTAGATCGTCGCCCACCATCCTCGTCTCCGGGTGACCCGGAACTCCTTCCAACGCGCGCCTCCCGAACATCTTCATCCTGACGTCCCGGTCGTTAACCACATCCTTCTTGCCTCTCCTGCCTCCGCTGCTCCTTCTGTGGCTGCTACTTCCCGGCATTTTTTCTACTAAAAATGCCTTTCAATTAATTTCTCAACACGTCTTGTAAAATTCCACTGAAATTTCGTGCAGATTCTGGTCACGGTTCATCGTGCACGTTTTCATGTCTTACGTCCTCAATTACGCTTAGGTAATCATTGAATCCACCTCGTCAGTCATATTGCAGCGTCAACAACATCATCGAGTGTTCATGCATGAAAAGGAGCTGAGAATCGTGTGCAATAAGATCAGGCAATGGATCACAAGAGATGACTCTTGCAGATTCCGCTGTCGCCGCTCTCTTGAAACTAACCGGTTTCAGAACTCGTGCGCTTATATATTTAGTTTCAGATGCTCTTTTGAACATTTCACTCATGATCATATGCATGCGCAAATTTCCTCAAGTGTTTAAGAACAATTGTAAACAGTACAGACTGAAGACATTTTGATAACAGTTTGAGCGCGTTCCCATTGGGCCGATTTATTTTCTTATTAGAAACGCACCTAATGAGACATTTTGTTATAGTTTGACATAAATGAACGAATTTATGTGAAACCACAGCAAAACAGATGTGAATAAATGCAACAGGATTTGAAACACATATTTCACAGTTGAGATTTTTACTTATTCGAAGGTTGAAGTTATTCGAGAAATTAGGCTTTTAACTGTTGATAAATCCGTAAGTTCATTTTAACTCACGACACTGGATTCATTTCGACCGATTGCATTTTTTTCATGCCCTTCTGGGCAATAGTACGTTGTTTATTATTCCGCTGTTAGTGGAGCTCATTTTTTCGTTAGTCCGGCAGCTCACCAATTTTTTACATAGCGGAAAGTTGCAGCGATAGCTTACGCAGCAATGATTTCTGGTGGCATTGATCAGCGATAACCTACGCTATTTTCTTTCATTAGCGTTTTAGCGAGCTTTTGATTTTCAAACTACCTATGACTTGTTACTTTTTGTCTGCAAGGTATTTTTTTCCAACATCAAGATGTCGGGAATATTTCCCACATTCCTAAAAGGATCCATATTTTTACGAACCATTCGATCCTTGTGGATCAGTTTGACTTATGCCTCGGTTTGACCTATGCGTTAACATATGATTTTATTTATACTTGTGGCCTGCATGTCAAGTCGACAAGCCACAGGGAAACAATTCCGAGAAGCTGGACTGGAAGGCCGATTCGATTTACCAAAATATGGATCAAACATTTCCAAAAGATTCGGAACAGAGTATATTTATATCACCATGTGAAATTATTTTATTTTTTGTTTACATCTATATTTATATTTATTTATATTTACATCGCTGATCAATTACGGCAAACTTCTGATTGCCGTAATTTACTGCTACCTTCACTTTCCCCCGGTATTTATTTTCGCATAAAAACAAGCGTGAGAACGTGTGTAATTCCTAACTAGAGTTGCTCATAGCTTCGTTTGTTTATAATCGCAATTTTTTGATAAGTGGATTCCATTTGAATTAAATCTGACATCTCCAATTAACTCTGGGAAGATTCTGTCAAATTTTCGACGGCTTTTTCACAGAAAAATCAGCAATGCGATTGCAAATTTTGAAGGAAGCTTTAAAATTAACGAGCATCGAACTTTGTTTCTTGATTACTATGCATGCGCAGTTCATCGAATCGTTTTCATGCGTAAATCACATTCAACTAGATCGAGACATTTTCAGAAGACGTTAGCAAAATCAGGTGATAACGACGACAAGATGATGATGATGGTTTGGATGATGATCACAAGATATCTGCCGTAATTCATACAGATAAGAGGATAAAGATGGAGGCAGTCAAAACAGTTCCGACAGACAAAGATCAGTTCGTTCGATCGATATCTGTGGATCAGAGCAACGCGAGTGCATCTTGAAGTGCAAATTTTGAATGAAATCTCATGAATATATCATTTCAACGCGCGGAAGCTTCAAAACATTACTCGCATAGCGACAATTTTTGAGTGAAGTGATGTAGGTTGATGTGGATAATCGGGTAATTCGTTAAACAGATTGCATAAATGTTCAAATTAGGTGTTCATCAAGCACAACAACGGATCAGAAACGCATAAGAAGGTACTTTCAGTTCAAAAACAATGATCCAGAGCAAATCAGTCGCCTGTTGCACGCGCAAATTCTAATCAAAGATGATTCGCTTTATTATTTCCGTGTTTCAAACTTTTCAAAACTTTAGACTCACAATATCCTTTTCAAGACAATAAGAGAGATCGAAAATTTCATTCTCAAGGTAGACATTGACGAGGAAATAAACAGACGTTCTTTCTTCGTAGCGCGGAATGTACCCATCAATTCAAAATGAATTTCCAGAGCGATCATATAGTGCCGTGCAAGTTTCGAACAAAGTTTTCGAATTTCTTATAATCTTACAAATGCATCTGAATTTCAGTTAGGCAGCAATAAGCAATATTTGAGGGCAATTATGATAAATGATTTGGACGATCAAGCAATTTATTTGGCGAATTAGTTGTACGTTCACTTTGGATAGCGATATCGAAATGATCAAGTGCAACATCAAAAATTTTTGTCGATTAAATTCAATTAGAAATTTTCACAGAAAATCTTTGGGCAAAACTGTTGCGTAAACGATAAATGAAGTCATTAACTTCCATAATTTTGCTGGCAGAATGCTTCAATTTAACATTATGAAGGATGTCAGGATAAAATATTGCATGTTTCCATATCTCAGAATGAATCGCCTGTTCATTTTAAAGCAAACGTGCGAGATGTATTGATATGCTTACAGTCAGAAGATAAATCAACCCGAAAAGATTCGAAAAGTTATGACTACGATCAACTATTACTGATTATTATCTGGATTAGTTTGATGATGCTTCAGAACTATATAATTCAATGAAGTATGCACGGATTTGTATACGAATAAATAGAATATGGAAGAACATATTAGTGGAATATATCAAGGTGTATAACAGATGATATCATGATAGGAACATGTCAGTA
>JAPYMA010000170.1:0-160341 GCA_035041965.1 Anisakis pegreffii | reverse complement strand
GCATGAGGACATCCCAGTGGAAAATAAAACAACACCTCAGCGCGATGTGACACCATCCACAATTGCACCGAAGACGCCGTCTACATCGAGTCTGAAACATTTGTTCATCCCTATACATGAATTTCGTTGAAACCTTCAACTCAGTACTAATTATTACGCAAGATTAACTTAGCTAAGCAAGCGATTGAGAAGAACGTAGCGTTATGATGTTATTTTTGTGTTTTGCTAATCGTCTTGTTATTGTTACTATTATGACCATTATTATTCATTCGTTTATTTAACTAGCCACTACAGCTCACTGTGAGTTTACGCCTCCCCAATGTCAAAAATATCACGTTCTTCCTTCGTCGGCATCTTTCTTCCTACTAACGATATTAACGCAAGGAGTCCTCCATCTTCATGAAGTTCAAATTTCCTTGAACAGCTCAAGAATTATAGAGGTCTAGGGCCACTTTTCCATATGTATGCCAATGATTTGTAGGAAGAGGGACTCGAAAAACACCCCAAAAAGGCATTCCCTACCAGCAGTTGATACCAACGATCATTATAATATCAGTTAATATTGCTGTGCTATTGTCACTGTTCAATATTGTAGGTAGTAGTTCGAATGAATGCAGTAACATAACACCAATAAAATTACTCACTCCGTATTGTCGAAATTGGCGACTGTGTATAAAAGTTGTTTCTGTGGATGAGGTCAGTTAGTTTTATTGATCTTTTGTTGTCCTTGAGCATATGAATCACATGCAGATCTGATAACAGCATTCTTTATTCCAATGTGTGCATTTTGATGTTCATGATGCTACTTTCAAAAAATTTTAAATTCGTATCCTTAAATAAAAGTATTTCGTTTCTACCGACAGTATATTAAATCGCGGTAAGTGGAGTATTCCTTCATATTCACATTCAGATGAGACAGTTCCGAGGAACGAGTGTGTTCGCATTTTCGGGTGTTGATGATGATGGCATTGAAATACGAATATGTGCTTTTAATCAAGACGCGTATAAAGTTGATGATAGTGAGATAGTCAAACTTGATAAAGTGAATTTTTGAATTTCGTTTGAGATTCATTCGGTTTTATTCCGCCGAACTAAACTATCCTATTGTACTGGATGTTTTTTCTGATTTTCATCAATGACTCTTAAATTGGTTCTTGTATTCAATTAATTTCTGCTGTTCTAACTTGAATGATAGTTGTTAACATCAGATGTATTACATAAGAAGAGCATCAGTGAAGCCTGTCACAAAGCGATTCAAACGGAGTCAATACGATATGGAAGTGATTGTGACTAGAGATACTGAGGTAGGTAGGTGTTTATTTCATATCCGTCATGTTTTATTGAAAGTTGTACGGATATCACTTTATAGATGCAAACTGCCTTGAAGATCTGCATAGAATATTAGTACTTTTATATGTTGCTCCCTTCATTGCGCTCGATTCATTTCGAAGCATTAACAAAACACGATTTGCCGAAACATATTTTGAATGCACAATTCATATTCACTTTAATTTATATCACAAATTTTCACGGCTTGTCATATTTCAATACGTCTCTCTATGTGTTCGGATAATTGAATATGCCGATCGACCAGAAATTTCATCACCGAAACTTTCGTTCAATTTTGTATGCATAAAAGACTTACCGAAGTTTGTCGATGCGGAAGTTGGTTCGTTGCATATCGAATTGTTGATCGTTTTCGTGAGAAGTTAATTCGTTTTTTGAACAAATATCATCAAATATATCCTCATCGGAAAGTAGTGTTTGCCTGCTGGTAATTATTTATTTTATAAATTTGCAGTTGAAATTTTTCAATCGTATAATGTGACAAATTGTTTTTAAATTAAACGAATAGATCCGTATTTTAGATGTGATTGGTGTGATAAGAGAAATTGGTGAAACGAGGAGTTTAATCGGTAAGATGGGTGAATCGTTGTGCAAACGTGACTTGCAACTTGTCGATGATTCGTTAAGAACTGTTCCAATTACATTGTGGGGTGATCGTGCCAAAAATTTCGCCCTATCTTCCGAATCAAAAGTGATTGTCGTGAAACGGGTTCTGGTTCGAAGCTATCAAGGTATCAGTCACTTTCCGACCGATTGTTGCTCTTTGTTTTGGGTACTTTGTTCTGCTCAGCGACTCCATGAGAATGGTTCCGACTGATTGTGAAATATGACTTTTCTTAAGAAAAGATGGTTTGCTGATTTCGTATCGGTGCATTTCCGTGTTATTAAACACCATCTGAAAAAGAATTGAGCTTCTAAGGTCGATAAACTTGACAACAAATGCATCAACTAAACTCGATACTACTATGGAACTTCCCGAAGTGGACCGTTTGAGAGAATGGTACAATGAAAATACAGACGCTTCATTCCTATCGCTTTCAAATCAACTCATTCGTTTATGTGCGTTTAATACTCCGCACACACTTTCATTCCTATGAAAATTTGAATGCACTCAATTAAAATCTCTGAAGGTTTGAGAGGTTGTGTTCTGGAGAGATGAAAAATTTGAAGATTTTGAATTTGATTTTCTTGGATCTGTCCGCTCAATTCCCACATCTCTCTGTACGGTCACTATTCAATCTAGCTAACCAATCGTTTATTTTGTCTTGTAATATTTTGTTTCGATTCATTAAGTCATTTGTAGTTAAATTATTTGCGTTGTGTTTGATTTCCAAAACGCCGTTTGGCCCCGTTCTTTATTGCAATACAGACTGACTGCATCTATTTCGAAAAGATGCATGAAAAATTTTACTTCAATATCAGCGGATTTAGGCATTTTGAGAGCAGAGATCAGTTATTCCTAGTAGTGAATTATCGATAGGGATGTGATCAAGTGGTTTATTTTGTCTTGTAATATTATTTCATGCAGTTTTGCATTCATTTGTTCTTCTCGCGTACTGAAGCAATGTTCAAGAAGGTTTCTTGTCTTGTATCTGTCATTAGGTCATACATCAGGTCATCTTGTGCAACGTCTCATCTTGGCGTGTGTCTGTTACTAATTTCGTTCCCTCCCGTAATGGTAACTATTCATGTCACTTTTTTATTGTGTTCATTTCTGAATATAAATTGTCTTGGAGTATATGTAAAGCGCTGCTAAAATTAGTGAAATGTTATGAATCTGAATAGCAGTTCAATATTCGTGTCTCAAGGAAATCTTACAATTTACAAAATATTGTATCTTTAGCAGTAACCATCCATGATTATCCAATTCGGTTCGGGCACTAATGTCTTAAGGGAAGTACCAATCCATTAGCTTCGTGAATGTGATAATCGTTGTGACTACCAGCGTGGTTTACGTAAGCTCAGTTCAAGATGTTGTTGAGCAGTGGCGCTTTTTGGTATTGATCGTTAAAGCAAAATCGAAAATAAAGTATTTTATAAGGGAGTATTGATTAGAGATTTTGTATTGTTTAACAGTTTACGTGTATTCTTCGCTGTTTTTGTTCGTCACCCTTTTTTCCTTTTCATTCTCAGAGCGTGCGTCTTGAAGAGTGATTAGTTTGATGTGTTCATTTTCGGTCATCGTTTTAATAATCTCAATTGATTGTTACAGAGAAGTGGGCAAAAAAAATCACCGTGCAGATTTCGATTGTGCACCGCAGTTCAGACTTCGTTATTTATTATATGAGCTTTCCAGGGTTGTGGGATGTAACAGTGAAATAACCTTGGGATTATTTTCAAGTGCTGGACTAATGAAAATTCCCTACTTAAGTTTTTCATGATATCATGCTGGGTGGATCTGAAGTGTGTTTCTGAAATTCGTGATTTTTAATTTGTCTGATTAAGTTTATCATTTATTTAATAATTGTTGTTTAATTCGTATTATGTTTGTGGAATTACTAATGTAAGCTGTACACATCTCCCTCTAATATCGAATTGTTGAATATCAGTGTTCTCGTTTCATTATTTATAAACTGATTGTAATTTCATCACTCTCGTTTTCTGTCACTGCATGCCACGTTTCTTTATTTGTTCATAAATAAGAAGAATCATTTTATTTAGAGCTTCATTAATGACGTTTGAAAATATCGCATGAATTTGTTATTTCGGTATATGATTTACCTGAGTTTCAAGGATACCAACTATAAGTAGAATTTGAACTGAAGCAGAAATGCAATTTGTAGACAGCGTTCCTTTCATGAGCGAGGAATCGAACACAATCGTATCAATTAGAGTATAATACAATCGGACAAGTGATATATAATAGAATTTATTAGTTGCTCTTTCGTTATGTTGAAATTAAGAAATAAATAAGCTAAGAAAATGGATGCTCGATCACTGTTTCAACATTGTCACCTTCCCTCTTTCTCTGAATTAGTAATCTTGTTTTATTAGTGTCACCCGTTTTGAAGTTCCACAACGAAAACAATTCCACAAGATTGTGCTTGTTGAAAATTCTTCAGAAATTGTGGAAGTTATTATATCTTGTCATAACGATTATAGGTTCGATTGTGGTGACTGTTGATAATTAGCAGTGAAGATTATTACAGTTTTAGGAGATGTTACAATTTAAAAAGTTTAGAAGCATTTGCGATGTACAATTCGAGCTCCTGATTCGTTATATTCTTGCTTTGAGATCCACATCTATAATGAAAATATTTCATTATTAATCACTGATGGCAGCAACAGTCCACATGAAAATATTTACTTTAGGAAGAACTTAATTTCTTAGGGAGCGTGGACGGAAATTTTGATAGCTCCATCTGTGCTGTGGAAACATAGGAAATGAAAAATTTTGATGCGAATGTACCTGTTGGAAGGTTGAAAGCGAAGCAAGAATAGAGCCACCGATCCAGACTGAATATTTGCGTTCTGGTGGAGCGATGATCTTAATCTTCATCGTACTCGGAGCCATCTGCTGAATCTCCTTCTGCATCCTGTCGGCAATACCCGGGAACATTGACGAACCTTCAAAAGTTGTGGTATTGCAGCTGTCAGTAAAATCGTTTATTTTTGCCTCAGAATACTGTTAGTAATAAGCGTGCATCCTTGACCAAGGTTTCTTAATAAGTGTTTTTTCAATCCCTGCCGGATTGTTCACTACTAACCTCCAGAAAGTACAATGTTGGCATAAAGGTCCTTTCGGATATCAATATCACAGTGCATAATCGAATAGTGTAGTGTCTCATGGATACCACGATCTTCCTTGTCTAATAAATAGGGTGTGAAGAGAACCTCAGGACAACGGAAACGTTCCTCGCCGATCGTGATCAACTGAAAATAGGATTCGTTTTCTGCATCGAAGTAACTTATGAAAGTGCCAAGGAAACTATAGAAGAATGGAAGGTGATAACGCCGTTAGCCCGTCAAAGTGATCAACTTTTATCTTCCGAAACATTTGACGTTCTATGTGTGCATTGCTGTCAGACACCCCATTCTGCTCTGATGCATCCAGTATTTGAGTGAGTGAAGTAAAGTACCTTTCCGTCGGGCATTTCGTAACTCTTGTCAAGTGCGGATGATGTCTGCGCGGTTTTCAATTCTTGTTCAAAGTCAAGTGCTACGTAGCACAGTTTCTCTTTCATATCACGCACGATCTCACGTTGAGCTGAAATTTCATTTCGTTCACTGTTAATCGTCACAACATTAGTATAATCATTGATATTGTTACAATGACTGTCATTGCTATGACTATTTATCATGATCATGAACATATGAAAGCTGAACTTTTTCAGCATCAGATGCCTTCATTCGACTTAATACACCCTTGAAAACACGACAAGATCTGTCGTGAAAATCAGGCAATCATTTCTATGAAGCGACTGTCGTTCCTCAGAACTCATTGCGCTATATGATTTTCACAGATTTACTTGATATCAGCAATGAAACTTTTTAATGAACTAACCGGTGGTCGTGAATGGGTATCCACGCTCCGCGAGCATATCCACCAAGTAATCAGTAAGGTCACGTCCAGCCAGATCATGTCGTTGAATGGCGTGTGGGAAGGCGTATCCTGAAATCGAGTAGCATTTTCAAGAGGACAAAGTGACACCTTTCCTACGACAACAATGATTGTATTTTTGGAGGTGTTGATGATTAAGAGTTGTTCAACACCAACTCAATGTTCGCATACTTCTGTGATAATCCGTTGAATTTTTCGCCATTCCCAAACTTCATTGACTGACAATGTATATGTGACACCATCAACATAACACCAGTGATATGACCAGATGAGAGAAATTGTGAAATGAAAGTTGCAAGGACCTTCATAGATCGGTATAGTATGTGTAACACCATCACCAGTATCAAGCACAATACCAGTGGTACGGCCAGATGCGTACAGTGAGAGGACAGCCTGGATGGTGACATACATGGCTGGTGTGTTGAACGTTTCGAACATGATCTGAAAATCTTCTTTTAACGAAATTGATTGGAGTGGAGTTGGCAACATATTTTCTTTTGCTTCGAAGTATTTTCCTTGATGTTTTTAGCCATATAATTCACACCGTGTCGCTACTTCAGTTCGCGTGGTAGCGAACTTCGGATGTGGCATTTTCATTACTTTGACTGGAATAACTTCATAAACAATGCTTTCAATGTATCCAAATGAAAAGCAGTTTTCGAGTCATCATCTTACTTGAGTCATCTTCTCACGGTTGCTTTTCGGGTTGCGTGGTGCTTCAGTCAACAAAACTGGATATTCCTCAGGTCCCACTCTAAGCTCATTGTAGAAGGTGTGATGCCAGATCTTCTCCATGTCGTCCCAGTCTTGCACGATACCGTGTTCGATCGGATATTTCAACGTGAGGATACCTCTCTTCGATTGTGCTTCATCACCAACGTATGAATCCTGCAATGTTTACTTCTAGTGAACCGCATAAATTAATTCGATCAAAATTCAGTCACAGCTGTCAAATGGAAACAATACAATATAATTTATTCACTGCTGTTTACTATGCAGTTCATTTGCACCAAAATTATCGCATCAATTGTTCCACTTTTCAGTCACCTATAAGATTTCGTTGTTGTTTGCACAAATATATCACTTTGCATGTATCACTGTTAAGCATTTTGCAACTTATAGTCATCGCGACGTGATCTTGTTTAAACGAGTGCCGTTTGGTACTTCGTGACCGGTTGCATGAATCTCATTGGAAATAATTGTATTGTACTGAAGTTGATAAATACATCGATGACAGTTACGTTTTGTTTGATGCCAATCATAGCTGGACGACCTCTATGTCGAGGTCGTCCAACGATTGATGGGAATACAGCGCGGGGAGCATCTTCGCCAGCAAAACCCGCCTTGCACACACCGGATCCATTGTCAATCACCACTGCTCTAATATTTTCTTCACACATTGTCGACACCGCAGTAGTTTATGTAGAGAGCAGAGAAAAGCAGATGGAGATGGAGTCACTACACCTTACGAGACGCATCAGATGCTTTCGAATGGTTTGAATAACGTTCACGCAACGGTTCCTGGAATTGGCGCATGCTATCTGCAGTTTCATTGGCTATTACCTCAGCCATATGTCCCTCTTTGAATGCTTATTGGCGAGATAGAATGTTGAGCATTATCAGTGATAACTGATAAAAACGTTGTGCGACAGCTACACCCACTGAGTGTTTTACACAGTGCGTTTGCATACTCATGGCAATACCAGTGATGTAGTGCTCTTTGAGCACCACTCTATACGTATCGTAAAAACAGCGACTGGATGGTGCCTTGTAGGGAAGTTATCATCCTTTGGAGTGACGATTTCTTCTCTTGCAACTGATAAGTGATTGCTATACTTGGAATTGCTTCGTTTGCGTGGCTATTTTGAAACTGTTTATTGTTTCATTGCTCGTATTCAGTACTCAATGATGCATACCAATTGTTTGTGATACGTGCGTTTATGATATGCAAACAATCGAGAATTCTTTTGTTTTTTAGCATATTATCACTATTGGTGCATAATAAAACGTATTATGATTATAAGTAAAGAACAATCGAGAAATTGATTTTGAGAATATATTCAATGATGCAGTCAAAATATATTCAATGTTATTCAAAATATTTATTTGGATTCACGAATTTATTGTCATTCTCAATCTTAATTTATCATTTACATGTGTCATATGCAAAATTTATGAATTTTAAGCACAATCTACGAAGTATACTAGAATCGCTTCTGACTGCAAAATCGTGTAGTCTGAATGATCAGTGATTCGATACCTAAACTATAACACTTGGAAAAATGCTGTCGGTGTTTGTAAAAATATCACAAATTGCACAATAGCATTCATCGTATGTATTTGCCACTGATAAGTGCGATGAACGTAATGATGAAAATTGTCACCCTTGAATGACATTAATCGGCACACGTTCGAGTATAAGAAACCTGATCAGATCAGCATATATACAATATTTTGGATTAGGGAAAGTAATAACCATAAAATCGATGTTCGATACCTTCAGCTCATTTGAAAATCCAGGTTTTGACGCTTACTTTCCGTACCTTTAAATACGGAACAATAGTTGTTACGGAGGAAAACGCTCCGAAATAACAAGTCTTTCAAATTCGTCGTTCAAAGCGAAACAAAGTACAACGTTAGCAGAAATAACATAAAAATTGATAATGTAATGCAGCAATAATACAGCGATTATAATACTTTTAATAATACAGCGATAATACATCATCGTAGTTAAGAACAAAACGATACATCATATGGATAAGCGAAAAATTAAACAGAATGTTGAATACGCACGAGTTAATCATATGAGTACACCATAAACTAGTGATGGTAAGCGATCAATGTTTGGAATCTCAAAAAATGGATTCTGTTGCTTCCGGCCCAAAATTTTGAAACTCAGTCGGAATACCGAATAAGTAAGTTTAAAGAAGGTCCAATCCAGTTGAGTTCAAACCAAACCCAAATTTCGGTTACCATCACTATCACAAATTAAACGGGTGCAACTGAAATCGAATAATCTAGTTTGAGATTGAAGAAGTTGCTACCATTATAAAACTCGAATGTGTATTGGTTTGGTGGCAGATTCTCAATGCAACCCTCTTCGGGAAGTTTCGTAGAGATGAGTCTCAATCGTGGATAGACTAACTTTCGCTTATTGCCATCCACATAAATCATAAAATCCACTTCATGATTAGCACTAAAATCCCATAACAGTACATGACCAGACGGCACATCAACAACATACGTAAACGCACTTTTGGTTGCAATATCCTGAATTTGACGCGGTTCAATTTGCAACGAACAATTAACTTTCCTAAATTTGAGAAAAAATTTTTGAGATCCAAATGGCGAACAGATGATGAATTCTTCATTCAATTTGTAATTTTTGCGATCAGATGACGAGTTGATTTCGTTGATATATCAAGGATATACTATGTTGATGGTGAATAAGCAGTGGAGAAAATGGATACCTGGTGATTGGGCTTGGCTCGTGGGATGCCTTTCTTCCGATACACCTCATACGAGCGTAAATGATCATCTGCTGTGATTTTCCGTCTTCGGCTCATTCCGGACTCATCGCCAGGCGGTACACTATTCACGAAATCACCTCAATTTGTCAACAAAGATCTAATTTCAAAATCTAGACCAATTACATCGATAAAAATCAGTCTTTCAGTTTCATAAACCAAACAGAATGAAGGGATTCGACGAGAGACGAGATTCTCGATCTGCAAAATGAGATCAGTGCGATTATGAAAAAATTATCAAAATATCGTTGATAACAACCACAGCACTATGATAAGCCTAACATAGCACTGAGAAATACGGCACAATACCTCCGAATTCCTTAGGTACAAATGATTTCGGAAGATATTGCAATAGTTCTTTGTTGTTTCCAACAATCTCAACCAAATTACAGTTTTTATCGTTTAGAAACCTTTTCACCAGTCCCCATAGAGCACTAACTAGTTTCGGTGGATTGACTAGAAATATTTTTTGGACCATTCCTGGATACCTGAAAAAACCATTATCTAATTCAGCTAAACAGCAATAATAAACTTTTATTATTCCATGTATTTTCTAAAGATATGTACAAGTAAGTACACATTTACATATTAATGTATTTTGTAGGGAGAATTCCCGGAAAGTGCATGTGCCAACTCACGAAAATATGTCTCGTTCTCTAGGAATAGGCTAAATGGAACATCGCTTGAAGAGCATCAGCTTGTACATGAATTTTTACTTTCGAAGTTTTCTTAACCCTCAAAATCGTATCTTTGTGGATGGAAAAACAACACATCTGCAAGTTATCGAAGGAAATTTGGTTGAACGTTCTCACCCTTAACCTGGACATACACGAGACCTAGACAAGAAGCAATCTAACGCAGCACATATCAAACTGATCTCTTTAAAGCGAGCTTCCACATGGGTTGGATTTACACTAAGAGACGTCTTTCTGAGGGTTTGGACTTCGGAAAATCCGAAGTCTAAAAATAGTGAATCTGGCGTCTCAGGCGATAAACAGTTTGACCCAAATATTGTTCAAGTCATTTTTTGAACTGAAAAGGCGCCCTTCAAGCCAGAAGGCATGTTATTGTGAGCTGAGACTCAAGAAATTTTGAAAACCGAAAAAATTTGTCATCTACACGTTATTGCAGGCAAAAATAGAAATGTTTTATTTGGCTGATTGATTTGCATTCTTTCCTCCTTAAAATCCAAATTTCTGTTCAATCGCATTATATCCATCCACCATTTTCCCATCAATAAATAAGCGAAACACTACGTACCAGTCTTGCCACATAACAGATCGAAGTTGCCATAGTTTCATATGCGTACTAATAGGATTCAAATAATCGCTGATGTTCACATCGGACATATCGAAGATCACTATGAATTGTACTGCACCTTTATCTGCTTTCTGTATTTTCTCTCTTTGTAAGATATACTGAAATTATTACTGAAAGCATCCACTTAGGATAAAACTTTCAACATTTGTCCTTGTTAGTGAGGCATCAGCCAGCGTGAGAATTTCAAAGCGTCACTATGGTCCAGATCTTATTCTTTAACTTTTACAAACGTTGACGGATCGTGACTGAATGAATGGGAACTATCATATTACTCACTGATTGAATATTCACATTGTACCAATCAAATGAGTAATTTTCGTCAGTAATTTTTCAATATTCAAACAATTTATCAGTTCAGCTGATAAGAAATGATTCGTCTCACTTCGAACCTCAAACCGATCCTGTGTCTTGTTGATATATAACATCATCAAGTGTACGGCATACTTACACTACCGGAAATCGCTTATCGGTTCCGTGTCTTTTTAATTGGTTGATGTATAACATCATCAAGTGTCAGACATACACTACCGGAAATCACAGTCATGAACAACCGTGCAACTCTCATCGTACTGTTGGGTTTACGGAAGGCTCGCCCCCGTAAGATTTGCCCCTGGATTGTTCATATTAGGAATATTTCACATTTACCACGAACTTTTTCGCATTTACCATGGCTACATTATTCATTTGTTGATGCACATATACATGCCATTAGCACTTCAGAGCTGACGTCTTTAATAGAAGCAGTTCAAATGAATGTCGGAATTTTTAAAATGTTACTCATCTTGTGTTCACCAAGACAGATTCAAACTTACTTTCCTTGAAATCTGACACTTTTCCGATTTTTTAGCCAATTTCCCAAGAGGATTCTTAGAGTAGTAACAAATACAGATTTTCTTCACTTTCATTTGAATCGTTTTTGTTACAGAAGATGAGCGTTTCTGTTCTATCTTAATTCATATTTGCATAATCCATGATTTATCTTTTACAGTGTTCGTCAGTGTAAACTTTTGTATTTTGTATAGAATCTCAGCAGTTCTTGGTGCAAACTGCTGCTGAATATTTAGAGAAGATGACGAAATAAGAGCGTTGTTTTGATCAGAATCACGATCATGATTTTTGGACGAAACCTTTCTGGATCATCTATGGCATATCTGCAGAAAATTTAGACGAATAATTTAGACGATTTGAATAACTTTATTCTATGGTTCAAAATTTTATGCAGAAGAACGTAAATCTGAATACCTCCAAATAATTATAAACGATTTAATTCTGAAACATAAACTGAAGCTATTTTTTCTAAATTTACGGAAGGGTACAGCATCCGTGTATGAAGGGTGCTTTGGTTCAATTTTTTCAATATATGAATTCATGTTCCTAAAGTGAAAAGCTTTAGCTCTAGAAGGTTAAACACCCGTTTGATAAATGTCTTCAGCTTGAAGTTAAGAAGTGACGCAAATTGCATAAATTTAATTTCATCAATTTGTGAAGTGACTTCACCGAACTTATGCACACATCACGTTAATATCCAATCGAAATCTCAGTTCGGTCGGAATTCGATTTTTCAAGATTTCGAACTTCCGCATTCCGACCAGTTTTACTTCTTGAGGTTACAAATTTAAGGAATACTGGAATACTGGAATCGGCCAGGCTATCGAACGTTGTTGACGTTGCTGGCCACAATGCGTTTCCAATCAGTCCTCGACCTTGCTTTCCTTTGCCAGGTCTTACCAATCGCCTTGTCGATCTCGTCTCGCCACCTTTTTGGAGGTCTTCCGAGCGGTCGTTTTTGTTCTCGGGGGTACCATTCTAGAATTGCTCGGGTCCACCTGTTGTCATTCATTCGAGCTACGTGGCCTGCCCATCGTAGCTTCTGTTTCCTGTACTCTGTGATTACGTCGCTTATCCCAGTTCTCCGGCGTATCTCCTCGCATCGGATGTGCTCACGCAACGATATTCCTAACATACATCTCTCCATTGCCCTCTGTGTTGTTATAAGTCGTTGTTCTTCTGTTTTTGTCGTTGCCCACGTTTCGCGTGCATAGAGCATCGCGGGCAAGACTGTGTTGTTATACAGATGGGCACGAAGAGATCCATCAATTTTGGCCTTTAGCACATCCTTTATCGAGTTGAACGCCTTCCATCCGGATCGTATTCTTTGAGCTAGTTCGGGCTTCATATCTCGGTCCATATTCACCAGTTGCCCCAAATAGGTATATTCTTTCACTTCTTCAATTACATCGCCTTCCACCACTATTTGGCCCGCAGGAGTGATATCTGAGCGCATGAATTTAGTTTTCATGCGGTTGAGTTTGAGGCCGACGGCGGCACTTTTGGTGCTCAGCGTCGTCAGCATGGCCTGGAGCTCCTTAGTGGATTCAGCGATGAGCACGATGTCATCTGCGAATCGAAGATGATTCAGAATTTCACCGTTGATACTGATACCACCATCCCAGTCGATGTCTCGAAGAACCATTTCGAGGCATGCCGTGAAAAGTTTCGGGGAGATTGTATCCCCTTGTTTGACACCCTTGTTTACTGGGACTGTTACTGGTGTCGATAGTAAGTTGATATCTGTGGTACAGTTGGTGTTTGCCTCTTTGAGGAGATTGATGTACTGGGCCGGGATACCTTGTTCGTGGAGAGACGTTAGCACTGCGTTAATCTCGACGCTATCAAAGGCCTTTTCGTAGTCGACGAAAGCGACACATAGGGGTAGTTTGTATTCGTTTGCCCTCTCTATCAGTTGTGTCAGGGTAAATATATGGTCCATCGTGCTGTAGTTTTTGCGAAAGCCTGCCTGCTCTCTGGGTTGTTGGTAATCGAGATCGGTTGACAATCTCGTTACGATGATTTTAGTAAATAGTTTGTAGATTTGAGACAGGAGGCAAATGGGACGATAATTCTTTAGATCTTCCTTATCGCCCTTTTTATACAGCAAAATGGTATTTGACCCTTTCCACTGAGAGGGTATTTTGCCCTGCTTCAAGTAGATGTTGAACCTTGTCGCAAGGGCTTTCCAGAATGTTTCCCCAGCGCTCCTGATCATTTCTGATGTTATTCCGTCTTCACCAGGAGCTTTGCCGCTTTTTGTCAGATGAAGAGCACTTTCGATCTCGCTATCCAAAATTGCTGGCACGTCATCCATTGCCTTTGGTGACGGAGGAGTGAACAATAAGGATGACTTGAAAAGATTCGTGTAGAAGTTTCTGCAAACCTCCTCCATTCCTCTTTTGTCAGTCACCGTCTGTCCATCGTTGTCTTTTAGTGTCGTCACCTCCCTTCTATATTGTGCCATTTCTCGTCGGCATTTTTTCATGCTTTTGCCTTTCTCAGCGACTTTCAGCAGTTTTCTTAATTTGTACCTCTCGAGGTCTTCCTTCAGATGCTGCCTGATGGCTTTACATAAGATGGAATATCTCGACGAGGTCTGTTTTGTTTCTTTTCAAGGATTTCCGTCTTTCCATTAATCTCTTCGTTTCCTCAGAGAATCTGTCATCCTTGAGTTGCTGTTGGTCAAATTTAGGGATCCGACCAAAATTCTTCGAATTTTACCGACCGAGCTTCGGTCGGTTACCATCACCACATGATGGTTATTCAGTTACTGTACGAATGACGGTAATTCAATTACCGCGCCCGTTCACGAGAGGAACGTGACGACATGTGAAATTAGAAGGAGCGAAATGTATGATATAAACTGTTGCATGAGGTGATGGTTGGCAAGTGTTGTGGAGGGTGAAATGTTTCTTGGAAGTCAACACGTTCGCGGAAGTAGATGTGGGAGGCGAATCTTCATGGTGGTAACTTCGCAAGAATGAAACTTTCGAAGACGAACTTCCTATATCCATTGCACTGTACAATTCTCATCACAACATATTGGTAATGACGACGTCGGAACATCGAACTCGAAACCGAACTATTTGTTGTATGCATGTTCAGAATGAATTATACAATCGATCCATTCATAAAATAAATTTAGATTAAAGAATGAATGGTTAAAGTGAATACCTGAAGTAATAGTTCTGAGTAACCAAAGCAATGCATCATATAGTCACTACATTTCAAAGCCTTTACGAACTGAAAGAATACAAATCATTCAGAATAATGAATTCACCATCATTTCTGTTTCTTAAATCATTTCATACGTAACATTAAGGGAGAGAGTGTATTATATTTGCAAGTGAGCTTTCTTATAATTCCACAACCTTTTTTATAAAATACGAGAATAAATATCAATGACCAAGACAGGATTACTTTGAACGTAGAAATGTTTTTTGATAAATGCAACAATCCAGCGATGATCTCATTGTTGAAAAATTGCTCAAGATTAGTCAATAGGAAAATATGAACATGTTCAATGCAAACACAAAATTTTGTACTGGATGGACAGCACCACTGCCGATTTTGTTCATATTTCACTCATTGCTCCTATCAAATCAGAGATCAAAAGCAAATTGCTAATGTTCGCATATCTATTATGCATATTATTGAAAAAATGCTAAAACTGATGTCAAGCAAAAAAGTGAATCCGAAAAAAGCAAAAAAACCCGTTAAAAACTGAGCAACAAAAAAAGCAATTTCCAAAAAAAAACAAATATTCCAACGCATTATAAATCATTCTCTGATTGTAACAACAGGAAGTATGATCCTTTAAGATGCGCGAGACATCTACATAAGTGGTTTAACGTCCAGTCGTTACTTTCAAGAATTTCAATGACACATTGACTAAAGAGCAAAACATGGAATTTAGCTCAGCACTCATAAATTACTCAAAACCTGGATAATGTTCCAAATTCAGAAGGCTCCAAAGATTAATTATGGTAAAAGAACGTATCAGCACTGTATTTCTACAACGCTATTCTTGTGCATTACTTCGCAAAGTTGATTGATAAAACGAGGCGATATCTATAAACCGATGTGCATAAAATTTCTCTTAAAGCAATTGCAATTGATCATGAAGGAAAAAGAGGTAAGAAGATAAAATCAGTTTACCTCTTTCGGTTGAGACCATGCCCTTTCAACGAATAGAAATGCATTATGTTGATCAGACCAAATGCGATCACCAAGACGTGATGCCGCGATAAACGGTAAATACGGTTTAATTGAAGGCATCTCAAAAAATCGCTCCATATGATCACTGACATCGAAACCAGCTGCTCTTCTTGATGCTACGTATTCGGGAAATGCCTCAAAAACACTTTGATTTATCTAGATGAATCGCTGCATTCAATCAAACAATCATTTCTCATGCAATATTCCACTGATTTCTTAATACAAAATGATATCAAAGTACGAAATATCGAAAAGTACAAATCAAACAGTCAAAAATTTATGAATAACCGTAAATTACTTGTAAGATTCGATCGATATCGTGATCGTAACCGCGTATCCAGCGATTAAGATTGAAATCTGTATTGAGATCAGCTGGGATTCCTTCAGGCATTGTCTCTTGAAGACGACTTCGTAGTATCGTAATTGCATGCCGTTCGTCCGCACTTATCGGTGATACTGCTTGTAAATTGGACTCCATCAATACTATAATTTAAATTTGAAAAAATCTAAATTAAAACCCCAATCGGAAAAAAATTCAATACGGAAACTGGCAAGTGCTTCTCGCAGGCAAAAATTTTCCTTCTTTTTTCTTTTTTTCTGTGGTCGAGAAAGATTCATAAACATTGCTTGTTTCCTTTCATTTTCCTTTTGATAAACAAGCAAGGCGATGAATCGTTGTATGAAGTCAGCAATAGAGGAATTTGATGTGTTAACATATCAGTTTGATCCATAAAAAGAGTATTTTTGTTATCGAAAACTTTTCTCGGCGAAACAAACTCATATTGCTGGATCAATTGGTGCAGCAACTGGTCGTAAACGAGGGAATGCTTAAATGAGTCGAACCTCACGTTAACATTTCAACAATTCCGTACATCAAAATAAGCACTTATCAAACGTATCACATCAAACAAATTAATTTGCACATTCATTCAATTTCTTAACTGAATTTTCTTCATTTCATGAAATTCGTATGATCGCTCTAAAATCACAATTCTGCAGAACTCAACAAATTTTATCGAAAGATTATTTGATTTACTATTCGATACACAAAAACACACAAATTGTTGCAATAATTCCGAAGAAATTTGCAGCGATCCTGCAATCGGCTTATAAACACATGTTTAGTGCACATTCGCATGTAGAACTGTCCTTGCTTGCTCAACCTAATTTCAAGCAGGTTCACTGTTAAATCAAAATGAAAGCGTTTGTGGCAGTGATAAGAGTGAGTTGTTTGTTATAAAGTCGTTCAGTACCATCAAACTAGCTTTAGGATATGCGTACAGAAATGATGAATTACTTGAAGCATTGTTTAACTAGCATCGTTCATGATTCCTTAAAATGTAATAACTTAAAATGGCGTTATCATCAATTTAAGTGAATCAATAACTTAAAAGATGAAATGGCTCCAAATTGACCGAGTAAAGCGAAAAACCTCGACTAAATTCCACTGAATTCAAATCAAATGATACACAAGAATAACCCTCATTTAAATTGAAACTGATAAATCAACACATAGCAACAATGATTCGAATCAAATTCTCCCATTATTATATCCATATACAATTGAGTCAAGGCTGTTTCCACCTTGAAGTTCTTTTAATTCGCCCATCAACTGAGCGAAACCAAGAAAAAATTCACCTAAACTGAATCTGATGATAGATGCAAAACACTTGATATACCAGCATTTCCATGCCTCAGTCCACACAATCACGTCGTCTACCAGCACGTTCAACTGAAGTGGTGCTATGACACCTCAAATTCAACGTAGAATACGGAGATGAGGTAAAATGGTCACAATGAAGTGAGTTTTGCGATATCAAAACAGGATTGACAACCGAATGTAGATGCACGCACGTTCAACAGATGATGCAAAAGATGATAAGAGCACTCGCATACGTTCAAAGCAACTGAAGAATCATTGATTTTATTGGACGAATGCATCGCTCCGAGCTGAACAAGTCGAATGTTTGAATGGATGATGCCATCCGAAGAGGTCATTCAGTCGTACGTAACTACTGGAAACAAAAAACTGATTTACATTTGGCTGATCTCAATACAAATATGACGACTTTCCGTTAAGCTGCAAATAGTTCTGGTACTGCCCCTATATAGTTTGGCTGCTTTTTTGAAAACCTATCTTCGTCAACGAAAAGATCGCTTCTGATCACATGAAACAAGAGAGAATTTGAGAAATTAAGGTATTGCTATCTTAAAGTTGTCATTGAAAATGACAAATGAATTTGGTGAAGGACATCTAAGAAAGGATATACATCTGAAAGGTTAAGGACAAACCCCTAAAAAACATTTTGCGCTACATTCAAATCCAAAAAAATTAGAGGCAGTACATCTAAAATTATTTTATTTGATATAAAATCGTTCTGTACCATCAAACTGGCTTTAAGGTTTGCGCATAAAAATGATGAATTACTTAATGCATCCAACATTCTTTCACTAGCATTGTTCATGATTCCATGAATAATAACTTGAAATATGAAATGACGCTGCCGCATTACAATGAAACTAACCGAATAACGCAACACTTTGCAGCGGTAATTTTTGTCATGTTTCCAGTTTTTGAACAATTGGAACCTTCATACTGGCCACAAAATATTTAATATCGTAGATAAAATGATTGCCACAGGAATGTACGAGATCTCAACGGCATCAATAAGTAGAAAGGCATTAATGGATTAATTGTAACATCTGAAATATTTTGTATCATCCTTGACTGACCTTAATTGGATGGCTGCATCTTCCCTATTTTCTAAATCACCAATCGTCGCAATAGAAATTGATCGCTCTCAAAATTAACAAATACAACACCATCTGATGTTTTAGGAATAATCTTGCACTTCACATTCTGATCTCAGATTATACTGCAATGAAGTTCAACCGATTGCATAACTATTTGGCGGTGTTCAGTTGATGCTTTCATTCATTGGGATACTCAGTTCATGAATTGATTATGTGAACTAAATTCCTGGGAATCAATCACTTCCTTGAATGAATATTGGAGCTAAGAGTAACTCGGCACGCCGTCCATCTCTTGTGAAATGGCATCGACACAAAAACTGATGCATTGAAAGGAATAAGATATCCAATTTCTTTGCTTCACTGCTGACTGCACGAAAAATAAAGATGAATTAAATTTTATCATTTCTAAAAACGTAAACATTTCTTATAATTTTTAGAACGATAATTTTTTAGAATACCGTCGCAATTCGTTACAAATTTGAAATACACAGACAAACATTATGCAGTGATCATCGACAATAATAACAAATTACAGAAGTTTGCATCACGAATTACATTCACTATCACCCATCACCTAAACCTATAGACAGCTATATATTGATATTTTGCAGTGATGAAGATTAATTGGCTTATGGTCAGTTTTCTAGCTTAATTATTTCAGAAAAATGTGACATTATTTCGACTTCTTAATAATATTGCGACTTCTTCCATTATTGATGGAACATAGTTCAGCAACGGTTACATGAGTGACTGTAATCAGTAACATTATAAACGAAATCAAAATCAAAAACCATTCAATGTTATTAACAAAAAGACGAAAAATGTTTGGCTAAGCGAAATTTTCAGAAACAAAATGGAAATTTATGATTGTTTCTTTTGGCAAAAAATTTCTTGAAACATCTGATGAGTTTTCAACAAATTCCATCGCATTCTTTTTAAAAATGCTCGCATAGCCATTTTCAAGAAGAACGGAACCACTACGCACGTATCATACATGTTCATCATAACAACCACAATCAGAAATTTCCATTTAAGACTTCAAGAAGATTTGTAGCACGATTTGTGATTAATCTGACTAGCAGATTTCTCGGTCGAAAGAAGTGCTTCTTGGAGATAATCCCTCAAGGACGAATTTGTGGGGATACTCAGGCATATGATTTTCACTGTTGAAATTTCGAGAGTTCGAATGGTCAAAATTTCATGTCAATAAATTTCCATTGACGTTCATTTCATCCTGCTGCTCAAGGCGGCATTTTTCATTTCATAGCCCCTCAGCAGTAATGTAACGATATGGCCGGAAAAATTCTGCATTTATGATTGTTTATTGATACCATTCATATACGGACAACTGCGAGATATAGTACAGGTGCTTTTCTAAATCGCTGACAAATCCCCGCTTAGAGAAAGTAGAGGAGCGAGCGAGGGTGTTTACACTTACAATTAATTGACATTCCCTTTCCGGAAGAAAATAAATGCAGAGTTGCGTTGAGTTCGTGTATACAATATCACACTTTTTCGCTCTCCTTCCGCTGATCTTCTCTATATTGGATGCGTTCACTGTTATAGGACGGATCATATTGGGGATTATAAATAGACTGCTGTAGTGAATATTTCTAAGATGTTGCAGCATTATATGAATATTAATCCAGGTTTGCGCTCATCTGTGTTCGTTAAATGAATTATGACAAATTTTGGTTGTGTTCAACGAGACTTATTCTAAATATTGGTAATCTCAAAAATGAGCTGGAAATGCATTATTTCCAATTTCGAAGCACGTCTCCTATTTGAAAATCAGCCCTGATTATGCGTTGAAATGCATGAATATCTTTTGTTGAAAACAAAGAATTGTAATGATCAACATCAGTTCCATTAAAATGCATTACTAAATGAAAGAATCGCTCAGAAGAAAGCAATATTTCAGAAATCACTACTCCGAATCCGAATCTGTTTCGAATGCAATTCCAGTTCAAAGTATCGGTTGATCATGGAAAGAGAATACGTAACTGATCAAATCAACGAAGTACTTCTCTCGTTTCCAACTCACTCGCTAAAAAAGAGATTGTTTTCGTCAAAGAACTTCAATGGCATCTGAAGATCCAAATTTTTTGCGTCATCAACAACGAATGCAAATAATGAACGAGCGATCATTAAAAAATGTGTTCATAAGCATTGCGTGGTGATCAGATAAGATCATTTGTGATTCACCATGACCTCTTTTGTGCATTATCAAGAAGATCGTAGAGGGTCATAAAATTCGAGAAATAAATAAATATCGATATTGAAAAGACGACAACAAAAATATACAGTGCAATGAAGCATCCATCAAGCAATCCACCTTATAATTGAAAAAGCACTTAAAAGAACGAATAATAAAGAAAGGTGATTCGAAGACTGCTTCATATCGAGTAAACAGCCAGCACTACTAGCGAGTCGTCGTCGTTTACTCATCATCCAACCTTCATCTTCAGCTTCAGATTCAGGAACTAGACCGCGTTCGGTCGATGAATCCATCTGATGGTGATCCTCATTAGAATGGATCGATGATCTCGATGGTTCATATTTATGATCGTGTTCATCGTTGCTGTTGGTGTTATCATCAGTGTTCATGCCACTCAAATAATGAGGATTTGTTTGGATATTCGAGGAGACTGAATGTTTTGATGTGGTGATGTCATCATAGAATTCATGATTATTGCTATCTTTCATGATATCATTCCAATTATCATCATCCAGTGAGTGCCCTCGTTCAATGTTAAATTCGTTCGATTGTTCAGTCATGCGAGAATTTGTTTGCGTACGACTCATCGTCATTTGGTTGTCGTTCGAATAGTCTCGTTCTTCTGTGTTCCTCTCCACTTTCTTCTCTTCATCTTCTACAACGAAGTAACAATTTAATTCCCATTTCATCGATTACAAAACCACATTAATTTTGGTGCAACGAATATTTTGCAGCATTTCGTGTAATCTATCCTGTTCTAACTCAGCCAGGTGCATTCCATCACTTGTGCTATCACCATTAAAAATGAATTATTTTGCATGATCTTTGAGATGTGATCCTGCCTAGATCATACTACAAAGACGAAATCAATGAATGTCATTTCATGATTCGACAATGCAAATGGCAACAAACCTGATTTGAAATGATCTTCCTCAGTATCGTAATCTTCTATCGAGTCCCATCCATCCGTGTAATCGTCATCACCTTCCTCGTCCATTTTACCTACAGTTTTTCAGCTCTATTAAACGACTCTGCATTTTCAAGATTTCAAATTGCTGGTGGAAGGTGGCTGAAGTGGAGGTCTCTGAATGTAGTTTTTGTCATCGAAATTTTGATCAGTGAATCTTCTCAACGAACCCGTCGATTGTCAAATCAACAAATCGATAAATCAAGTATAAAAGTATAAACATGATAATAAAGTAAAGTATAAATAAAAGGCCCCTATTCGATCACTGCTCATGATCATGATACATTTCGAGTTTTCAGATGATAGCAAACTTGTCTAAAAAATCGGTCAAGGATGTATCCTGCCGCATTGTTCAGAATTATTTCCATTTTTATTGCACGATAATTCGGTGTCCACATTTTGTATTCCCTAGCTGACGTGTTCTTATGAGGATATTCGGCAATGAAAATCATGAAATAAATGAATTGCAGAAAGTTGAACCTAAATTATTTGGATTGTAGTATTCATCGTGACCGCTGAGATAGTATGGAGGTGGTTGCGGTGTTGTAGTTGGTGGTAAGGTGGTTAGCGGTAATATGGACGACGTCTGTGTGACTGTAAAGATTCACATCTTTTATCTTAACGCTTCGCATATATCACATCAAGTTATCACCCACCATTATATGATGCAACTACATATTATATAACAATTAATTGCTCGTTCAGTTTAAACAGAGAAGTGATACAGGTAACATCAACAAGTTACCTGTATCACTTCTGTATTTGTTTACTTCTACTACGACAAATGAATGATTTGAAGAAAACGATTTAATGCGTAATTCGTCGAATCCTACAGATGGAGTACAAGGATTATTTGCACAGCGTCTATTGGTGAATATGATTGAAATTTCGATACAGTTTAAACTTGGTTTGAAGCAGCAATAATTTCATGCATCATAACATTTGCACACGGCTGATGGATGTAAGATACCGATGTTCATGACATTCGAATAGCTGTAATACTTCACATTGCCAAGCGGTCACCAATTTTCCACATAAGTAAACTGCACTCATCATGAATGAAAACTATATAAACCACATTTACAAAAACGAACTGCCGTAGTTTTTGAAGTAAACATTCGGAGCAAAAAAATTATATGAGCTCCGATGAAACTCAACACGACAGAAGCAGTAAATTCAATAACGAATTTGCACCAGTTAGTAAAAAACAAAATGACAAAGTGATCCTTTATAAAGTGCTCAAACCTATCAACTGAAACCATACATGGTCTAGATAATACTTATTTGATGCTCTTTCTTAAACCGCTGCCTGCTTGGTCGATTTCCAATCACTAATAGATCTATTATTTATTATCTACGAGGATTTTCTGAGTGCGCTGAAAGTTTTTTCCTCATGTAATATTTACGATTCATTGAGGAAACTGTACTTTGTTATATAGGAAGTATTCTTAAACAACTCTTAATTTTGCTCACTTTTGTCACGTACTCCGTCAGCACTTCCATAAGATCACATCAATCGACTTTACTACCAATCAATAGAATCGAGTCAACTCGTCACTCATTTCATTGAATGAATTTTCAGTAGTGTAGATGGATAAAGAACCGTCGTGTGCGAACTCTGCGAAAACAATCATTTTTGAAGTGAGAAAACATTTTCGCTGTACTAATAGAATAAACAAAAACGTTCATCCGGCTGGATTATATTCTCATAAACATTTCATTTGTTTATCTTTCGAGAGCTATAAACAGCTTGTGTTCAATTTTACTCGATGAACGACTATGCACTCAGTATTTCAACGCAATATTCTAATCACTATTCACAGTGATGATAATCCATCTAAGAGGGTGATATTCGGCTGGTCTTTCTGATGTGTGAGGTTCTTGCAACACAATAATAACCACACGCTATGAGTTTCAGAACAATTCGAGGTAATAAATAGTTTCAGAATAATATTTACGATTCATTGAGGAAACTGTAATATTTACGATTCATTGAGGAAACTGTACTTTGTTATATAGGAAGCATTCTCTTCGGAACTGCGTTTAAATGGTTAGATGGGATAAGCCGAAAAACATAACCCTTGCTTTTTTGAGAAAGAGTGGTGAGCTGTTCAGTTAGTAAAATGAAATGAAGCAATGTATTTTAAGCAACATTCATAGAGAAGAATAATATGGATTCTCACAAATGTTCAGAATGATAGCCTGCAGAAGTTATTACAAATGTAATAAATGAATTGGATTGGTCATAAAATGTACGGAGAGGATCGAAGAATTTTAGACTTATCGGGTGTGAATGAAGCATTTAGATCGAGAACTCAACATGTCAGTGAAAAAAGTTGATGGCCAATCAAACGAATGCGAGTAGGAGAGACAACGAAAGCAGAATGAATACTGAAAGAAATAAGCAATAACCTTGATATTGACATCGTTCACCAGTGAACATATCCAAAAGACACAAGCATGTATGTACATCCGGATTATCAACGTAATAAGCACAAAAACCACCATTCAAGCACTGAATACGACAATCACTTTGTGGATCAACGAATGCTTTACGTTGTGATTCAGCCGCTGCCAATAACAATGACACCAAACTGATAGCACCTCGCATCTGAAAATTCAACAAGAAATGTTCAAGATGACCAATTCCGTCAGAGAGCTGAACGGCGCACGATCGCTTTCTATCAATAACACGTTGAATGAACTGAGGTAATATGGAATATGATCGAACGCTCGCAATTCATCAGAATCTAAGTAAATATATGAAGATAAACATCCACATCGACACACTGAATACTCAAATAGAAGGTGACAACAAAAGAAATTTCATAATTTTCGTTATGCTCTCGACTTGTCGGTGAATACCATGAAGTGGAAGAATGCAGAATGGGATGAATGAATCATTGATTAAATAATATCTGCTGAAGGCATGAACAACTTCAAAAGGGATTGCTGATTAAGAGTCAAGCTGTAATCATCATCACCATCACAATCAGTAACACATTAACACAGTTTGGCTGTCATCGCTGCCAATAACGCTCGAATTACGATTCGACAAATCGTCTCAAACCAGTCTCATACAATAGCTCACTTTTTTCTTTGTTACATTTCCAATAAAATATCAAATTGAAAATGGTGAATTTGTTCAAAAATTGGAAATGTCACAATTGGAATGCCTCAAAAATTGAGCCTTTTATTGAGCACCCAAACGTGTATTATTGCTTTAAAAGTGATTTTTTCACCTGCACAATACAAACGAATCAATTTATTGGAAATTTCTGATCGATGCAATCAATACACATTACACCTCAATTACTGAGCACAACTAATAAAACTGACCGAAAAAAATTTCAGATATTCCATTCATTGATTCATAAAACCGAACTGAAATCTGATGCACAAATAACCGAAACAAGTTAACGCCAAATCGATTCATAAGACAATTTCTCAGTGTTTAACTCATCTTTATCCAATGTCGATATTCCTTCCAATACGAGATGAATGGTTGTAACAGTCATAAAATTTTGAAACAACAATAACCATATCTAAAATGATCAATTGATTCAAAGGTGTTACAGATATATATTGGGTATTGGCAAGATTAAACGCTATTAATATATGTTACTATAGTATAATACAAACAGACGCGCGCATTCGCGGATAAATGCCAGTAAACAATCAGAACATCATTCGGGGTTCACAATAAACTACTCATCAGGATGCATATCAGTGACCTGTGTAAACTCAAAACACCGCACATCTTGTCTTTAGCTGGCAAGAAGATGAATCTGTTACTTGAATTTAAAACATAAATTCAGCGATTTTACAACAGGAACGATACCCATATCTCAACCAAATCACTGAAGTATTTCATTCTTTCAAATCAGTCATGAGGGAAGCAAAGTGCAGTTGAACATTTTAAAACTGAGAAGCGACGGTGACTGAGATGAAAGTATATGAAAAAAATCATTGAAACAATTTGGAAATGTTGCAGAAATTTCTACGATGCTGCTGGAGACATAACATGCGAATGCGAACAGTTTTCGAATAAGTTCAAGTAATGCAATTTGTGTTAAGTGGTTAGGGCAAAAGTTGCTCTTTGATATCTTTGAGTTGAGGGTATAGCTGTTGGTTGGTTAGTACATGATGGTTTTTCCTGACAGCACAGAAAAATCATTCAATAATTTTAAATGATTGATTCAGATGAGTTCTTTGAAGCGATCAATCAGCCGTAACTATTCAGAACAGAAATCACCTCTGACGATCACCAACAACTTTAAATTTATAAGCAAGTTGGTTGAATATTAATCGTTTCACTTCGTTTTGTAATTACGCTTGCAACTTCGCAATACTCAACAAGCGACGATGAAGTGTGATCTCGTTCTATATGATTTTACCGCTTGGAAAACATTTCAAAGTTCAGCGCTGACAGCACGAAAAAACAAATTATTCGAGAGGATTTCAGTCAGAAGCGTGACATGAATGAATCAAATAGCGAACTGTTGCATCAACACTGATAACTCAGCAGCAAAGCTTTTTGATAGTGTGTAATAAACGCTGAAATGAAGAGCAATCCCTTCGTCGCAAACAACACGGCTTGACTGCATTCTCGCCGGTAAGAAGTTTTTTGATTCTAACCATAAGCTTACTTGTTCCAGTAAATGTATCCTAAGGAGACCACATGAAAACCGTTTTATTCGGATACTAAATTTTACGTTTTCACTGCTGTGAACCATAAGGAAACACTTGTTTTTTTGATGATCTACCATACACAATGAATAAAAGAGCAAGATTTTCAATCATATTAAATCGAAAAATATCTAACGCACTTTTTCCACGAAAATCTTTGAAATTTTTTTGGACTCACTTCTTGGTGCAGTTGAAATTGCTGAGCTCATAGTCTGAAACTTCGAGTTTATAAGAAGGCACTTTGTCTAGATGTACAGAAGTCGTAGTTGTTGTTTATCGAATTTTGAAAGCGAATAATGATTTCCGAATTACCAAAAAAATGAAGGTAATAAAGTAAAATGTTTAATGTGCTTGGTCCTCGTTTATAGTCAAACCATATGGACGTAACTTTTCAGAATGGTCGTTTTTTGATTGCTGGAATCGTTTTTCTCAGCAATGATTCATCCGAAAATCGTAAACTTAGCAACAATTCTGCTTTATTTGAAACGTAATTTTTGACATGGGTTATACACTGATCTTTTCAGCTTGGTGACAAAATTCTTAAAGTATTTCTCAAGCAACGTTATTAACGGGCAGAACTGCGTGGAAACTTGATCAGTGAATGTGCATTCAACACTCTACTGATGTTGAAGGGATTTTTAAGAAGCAATACCAGGTGAATAGATGTAGGCGTTCAGATGACATCATTGATGAGGGACCCATGAGCAATTGGCGGGCATTAGAAGCGAGCAACTGCAAACACACTTTTGTGAGCAATCAGCGAGTACCTCTGAGCAAGCCAGCGTTTTCTTCATTTCAAAAACTTTCCATCACTAGCTAGCACATCAGTGGAATGGAAGTAACTATGCTTACATAGTCCTAGAATTGTAGGCGTTTATCAGTGGTCAATTGATATACTTTTGCATGAATTAATTGACGAATCAGTTGACAGACTGAGTACTGACCGCGTACAACGATCGGAAACAGCACTCACTCAGTCACACCATTAAGATTGATTTGCTTCGGTGATGACACTTACATGCAAATTCCTTTGGTTGATGGTAATTATTGACGAAAATATCACGTGTGTATTATCATTTTGACGAATTACGAAGCGTCATATTCAGGCATCTGATTAAATCAATTATCATCGATATCATAATTATTGTTATCACCGTCATTGATCGCTCAAAAATTGTGGACAAACTCATTACGAATAACGACAATGATGGAGCCTGGCATCTTGTGCCCAGAGAGAGTGAAGGAGTGGTGTGCAAAGAGTAATTGATGGATACATTTTACATTGCATTTCTAGCATTTTGATGATATACTGTCGTCATATGAAGTAACGTAATCAACGAAAAAAATGGTTTAGTTGAATGCGAAACTGAATTGAAAAAATTACAGATAATTTTTGCGTTGACAACAAATGCTAATGATTCCATTAAAAGAAGTGTGGATCGGTTCATCGATAAACTTCGGATGGTCAATTCGGAGAAGCGTTTTTTTATCAGTCAGCACACTTCGCTTTTGCATTTTTTCATGAAAACCTCCAAAGGGCGTGTTCCAAGTGAGTGTAGTTGCAGTTTTGTGTAATATGTGCAACCATCTGTCTCTCGCTTCTCTTCTAAATCCACAAAAAATTTTCCTGAGATTGAAAGTCCAGTAACGTCTATATATGCAATATGCAATGTAAATATCATTTTCATGAAGAAATTCTGGAATCACTGCTGAGATTATAGTCTAAAAGCATTGCAGAGAATTAATATTCGCCTCCCTGGAATAGCTCAGCAGACTCGAAATTTTTTTGAGATTTTGATAACCTCATTTCACAGCATCGGATTGTTATACTTTTGTTTTTCCATCTGTTAACAATACAAGATAACATTTTTTGAACGTTCCACATTAAATTTTGATACATCATCGTTTTTCAAGAACAGCCACAAAGAAGAACTTCTTCAGAGTAGTGAAACGATATTATTTTTGCACTTTTCCAAAATTAACAATTGTTATTGAATCGTAAAGAGAAGTAAGGAACGGTTCAATGTATTCTAGCGGAACAATCACGTTCAAATGAGCCAAACATATTCACATCTTTGCCAGACTGAATTGCTTCATCAAATTGATAAGATTGATAAGAGCTGGGTCTCAAGTTCCAAATGATTTCATTGAAACTGTAAATTGGTTCGGTTCTAATTATTAGATTTAATCTGATTTAATCTATCAGATTTAATCTGTGAATAATTTCTTTATAAGAAACCATTTCCGAAACCATTCTAAAAATCTGATTGATTTTTTATTAAAGAAACATCATATTGTATCCAAACAGTTTCATAGCTAATTCATTTCAAGAGGTAGATCGCTAGAAAATGCACAAGGTATGCGCGTGTTTGCTGTAGCATTATTGAAAGTGTCATGCGAAGACCGAAGAAGATGAACGTATAATGTGAGAAAGCTGCAAGTCTGACATGGTGCCATAAGAACCGCATATTACCACAATCAATTAATTAGGAAAGTTGCATTTCGGTTGAGGAAAGCAACAGCAATGTTTGAGGAACGCAATAAAAACAGCGAGAGTGTCAAAAAATAAATGTCAGCGGTAAGTGCATCAATTCAGGTAAATGAATAATTAAAGATGGCTATTGTAAGGTAAGTCGAGAACGAGATGGATGGATGTTGAGTTGTTGGTGTGATAGTGGTGTTTGATTGCGAAGGAGTTAGTTCGAGTGCACATCTCCATTTATTATGTGGGTCTGTGGAATTATATGACGAGTAGTAGTGTGTTAAAGCAGTTGGACGATATTATCTGTGCGGAATGAATGGCGATTGGATACGGCGATTCGGACTGATCAACACCAGTATTGTAATGTGAAGAAGGAGAAGGCATTGAAGAAATAAATCGCAACGGTCTTGTTTCATCGTTTCTTAACACAGGTGCCGAAAACATAAAACTTTAGCCGAGTGCACAACTGTTAGTTGTTTGCTCGATCGCTCGGTTGACCACCAATCGAAAACACATACCTATCTATATCGAATACTCCAACGACAAATCATCAGTTCTTTTGGTCATTTGATATGTGCACGAAAAAAGCTCATCTTCTTGTAATAGACCTTCATTACATCTATATTACTGCTAAGAACATATTAAGGCTTATACGACATTATTAATTTCAATAACGTAACAGCGTAATATTTTTGTATCGGTTTTAAGGAAGCTATGCAGCGTGAGCAATCAGCTTTCACTTTTTACTCAAACTTGAAATTCGAGATCTTATTTACTTGTATCATTTGAGAAGATTGTTTTCAGACAACCTCATATGATCATATCAATCAACTGTCGAAATCGATGAGACGATTTGGCAATCAAACTTGATAAAATGAAATTCAAATGATTGCATATCGGTGCCAGGATTTAATAAAAGAAGACAGTGACAAAATTTTACACGAAAAATAGAAAATGAATGAGTTCAAGTGATCTTCATTCATCGTTAATTATCATGGTTTTGTCAAGGTGAAAAAACTTATTCTCCATCAAAGCAATGGATAAATATAGTTTAAATAAAATTTTGTGAAACCCATTCTTTGAAGATGAAGTATTTCAATGTGATTATTATTTGCAAAAGAGTCTGGAAAGAAAAAAATCATTTTTGAGAACATTCTTCATCAGAATTGACCAAAAAGAAGGCATATGAATAAATGATCGAATACGAATCATTAATGACGATTTATGGGCAGTGATGGAACGAACAGATAATAAATGCATAAAGGAATTCATATTCTTATAGCCATCATCAACATCACCACTTGTGTGCGAAAATTATTTCGTACCAAGACAATCAGTTGAATCATCGTTAGCATTATTTGGATACGATGGAAGCAAAGCAATTAAAATGATAATAATAAATTGCTCATATCAATAGGTTACTTTGACATTTACATGCTTACAAATCTCGTTGAACTTCCTCAGCATAGAGGAAAAATCTTTGGTTGGCATCGACCTAAACGGAAAACGAACAACCTTCAGAAGCATATGAATTAAGAATGTGAAGCAATACTGAAGTTCTCATTCGATCATAAAAATAGATTATGAATGAAATTACAAATAAATAAGTGGATACCAAGCAACAATTTCTCCACGAAAGAACAAATGGTAAAATGTCTCCTGACGACGCTCAATATTTGGAAGCGTTATTCATTCGATGTTCAATAAAACAACATTGTAGGTGTACACCACACTTATGTTGACTGATAGCTGCATTGCTGATCATTGTATTTTGTGTGCATTTTAAGTGTTTATCGGATATTTGCAGTTTTTAAACTCGTCATTAATCCGCGAATATTACAACTCGGAAGCAGTTGTCACCCGTTACTCGCTCTGTACTTCAGATAACTGCACTTGCTTATTATTGATCTGTTACCGCATTCAATTTTTAAATTTCACACTCAGCAAAACCTCAGATACACCCACACTCATCGCTGTCACTGTTTCCTTCATTGTAAAATTTTACAAATAAATTAAATCATTTGTTGCACATATATTGAAATAAGCAAATAAGTAAACGTATTTCAGTGAAAGTATAAAATGAAACCAACGAACGGATGAACGAGCCAAGAATACTGAATGCAATTAATGTGAAAGAACAATGCGATACAGTTGCATCAGTATGAATAAACGCCTTAATTACAAACAAATTCTTACAATTAGTGAAGAGTGTGGTGGTAGATCGTTTCGAATAACGTTAAAATGGCATATGGATGAAAGTGAATGTGGTTGCACGGAGCGAAGGAAGTGGTCGCTTCCAAGCGCACAACATTAATCCGTGACGACAATCAACTTTATCTCAAATGTCACCCGCTTTGCAAAATACCATTATTCATCCTATTAATGCTCAATGCTTCAATCAAATCCACTCAGCATCACTCATCAATAAGAACATCGCAAAAATGATCCTAACACTTCACCAGTCCAACGAATCAAACTTTAAGCCTCATTTCGGGTTCTACTCCTTGTATCGATTTCCAGTGTTTCTTTCGATGCCCGATGTTTCCTGACAATGAAAACGACAATGCAGAGCTCAAGGTGAATAAATGTTATGCTGCGATATGTGTTTATTTTAGAGGCTATTGAACAGAATTCATAAAAACATGGCAGCGAAACGCTCAATAGTGCACATTATTGGAACGTGGTATATTCGGTCATTTCAACAGGATATTGTCAGCTGCTGTTGGTTATCATATACCGCAAACAATACGTAGCTGCAATGACAAGAATTGGTATGATTGATGTTCCGAATGAAACTGATTGTTTATGGATTGATTATTCCTGTTAATGTTTGCAATTCTCAATTTTTGGTCGCTCAGTGATTTTGAAGACAAGGAAGAGGTTCATAACGATGAATGCAGCCTTTCAATGCTGAATTTTCCATATATCATTTGCTTTTGGCTTGGAATGACATTGTAATCAAAGAAATAAATTCCAAGAACACAGTTACAAATGCACAGGTGTAAAGAATGTCGTTCGCTAAATGAATCGATTTAGCACTGATGCTAAAAATATGGAAATTGAAAGCTGAAACGATTGTGTTTCTACTGTGTAATTTCTGGATTTCTAGTAATAAGCAGCAATCGAAAATTTCCATCCGCAAGAAAACGACCCTATCGCGTAAGATATTAAAAAGTATCACACAAGGTAAAACAGTGTGGGCAATGCTATCCTCAAGGGAGTATAAACGGTGTGCAAGAAGGACGAACAAGAACCTATCTTTCCAAATGTCGCAATGACTTTTTACTATCTCAAGGGTGGTGAATAAATATTACTGTCATTGAAAGGGAGGGTGAATGATCAAAAAAATGAAATAACTTGAAATCTCGCTCTTAGGGAACTTTTGACTTGCCCAATTGATGATTATCTCGGATTAACACCAGTTTAACTCACCAACGAACAGCTCCTAATAAAAAATTATCACTGTTTTTGGTTATTCTGACATTCCACTGCAATGATCATCATTTCGTCAATGTAATTTTTGCAGTGCTCTAATGATAGTTCAAATTTCTGGTGATCTTCGCTAGATTTGAACGGAAATGATAAATCACATCCTCATACATTCTACGCATTGGCACGATGATCAACAAATATGTAATGAACGCGAAACCAAAGTGACTGCCACGAAGTTTTATCTAATCAGCATTTATAACTGAATCTAAAATCTTACTGATCCCTTCTGAGACCAGTAGTGGCCTGAATGTGTTACCTGTAAATATCGAGCAATTTGGATTATTGCACTGACGTTCAGTTGAAGATCAATTGCTTATAGAAATTTTCAGACATTATTCTGAACGACATGAATTATATGCACGCTCCAGAAAACGCACACTTTCTGCATACCTGGAGGCTTGCTCTGTTAAAATTTCATATATGTTACACCCCCAGCGGCCAGCTTTATGCTTATTGGTTGCTTAAATATGATACTCAAAATAACATTACATTTGCATCATTTGCATACGTAAACGGCTGTGAATGTTTGGGCATTTTTCACTAACAATAAGAGATTGCTGACAAAAATCGCTCAAAAATTGTTTCGTGCATAGCGATGGTCAATTTTGAAGGCGTTTTTCCACGCCAAAAAACATTTTGTCACTAAACGAATTTTCTCGTCATTCTTATCAGGTTTGATATTCATGTCGTTATCACTGCAATTATTATCATCATAGCAACAAGAATATGACTGCATTTCGCGATCATGAAGGTACTATAGCTTCTTACTCAGAATGTGTGAATGGAAGTGCTCAGGTTGTAAGCATAATAAAACACATATAAACTACTTCACAAAATTGATGTTCTTTCGCAATCTCTCTAAACAAATCCCATCACTCAGCTTATTTTGTTGATTTATTGCTCAGTTCTTTCACTTATTTTTTCTGCTTCTTCATCTGCAAAACTTATTGAACAAAAGTTGAAAATTCTCTTCGAGAATACGGGAAATACTGGTCGAGGACATAAAGAAGAGGGAAAGGTCAGCTGGACGATCCTCAAAAGAACAAAAACATGTGTGGAAGATGGATAACTTACCTTTCGTTCCTAGAAGACTCGTTTTGTTGTTCATACTAACAAGAAACGCCTTCAAAGGAGAGTTGTATCCAGCAAGAGAGAAAATGATTTTAGAACGAGATCATCTAGCATCATTACCTGGATTGGCCAGGCTACCAAACGTTTGTAACGTTGCTGGCCACAATGTTCCTGTTTCCGTGCACATTGGTTTAGTCTAGGGTTTGCACGGGATCCCGAGATCCCGGGATTACAGTTCTGATCCCGATCCCGGGATTTAAGTTTTGAAAAATCCCGGGATTTCGGAATTTTATAAAACAGGTCAATTTGTGTGAATTTTGATAGTATGCCCATCTTGAAGCAAGCCTTAATCATTCCCATCAAATTTATATGCAGTTATCTTTGCTGTTTGCCCTATATCATTGATGTTCAGCTAAGGAAATAGACGCAATTCGGACGAATGACATGATCAACGACAGCTCGATGAACTTTTACGTAACATTTCATTGAATATTCAATTGATTATTCTGCTCTTCATTGGTTTATATCACCCTCATCTGGATGCATTTCTATGTAATAGACTAACAGAGATAATCGTATTTTCTAATAAAAACCAACAGCACCAAAGTTCAATGAAATTTTGAGTCGTTTCCTCTAACGCGATTTTTTCGGCTTCAATATTCCATTTTTTAATTCAACTGCATGTTCCAAAGACTGCAAGTCTTTTTACTTCGTTATATGGAAACATTTTCATCCGATCGATTTGTACATTAACTCTTACTGAGTTCACTCGTAGTGAGAATTCATTGTCGAAGTGAGCAAAATTGTTCCATTCAAAAGGATCTTAAGCTTGAATATCAAGTACATTTGCATGATTTTTGATCGAAATTATCAAATATGTAAGTGCTCGATGGTTCGGTGAAAATCCATTGCAGACATTCCTTCACTTTTTAGATAACTTCTAAACTTTCAATTTTTCCAAAACTCGAATGATATAATTCATGCGATGCATTTTTTGGTAAAAAATCGAAATTTCCGAAATGACAGAATTCGTAAGATATGATCTTTAGTATAGTTGTGAAATTTTTTTGATGCAGTCCGCACTCCTTCAAATCAGATCGAAACTTGCATTCCAAGCGTATTCATACGTTTTGATGGATTTGTAGGAAATGATTTGTATGAAGTTCGTTTTGATCAGATGGTTAGACTAGATGAAGTCATCGCTGATGTAAAATTTCATGTCATTCAATGTTCAATTCAAATTTTAATCTCATAGGTTTTTATAATTCGATAGAATGGTGAAGTTGTACTAAAATTTGAAGGCGTTATAATTAGTTGATGGAAATGTTGAAGGCGTGAAACTGGAAGCATTTTTATATCAAAATACTGAAGTGTTTTTTCAATTATATCTGCTTCTAAACGTTGTGGATGTACTGAAGTTTCAGAAAAAATATTTGAATTTGATTGTTGAAGATGAATGGTTAATATCACGTTATAAGTTGTTTGTTGCAGTCAGATATCCATTTAATTATACAATCTGTTGAATCACATGAATATTAGCAGGTGAGATTCAATTTAAGACGTACTCATATTAAATAAAGATGTTATTATTGTTTTATATCATATTGTCATTCCAATATATATATATATATATATATATATATATATATATATATATATATATATATATATATATATAGCCTGAAGTCGGACTGTAACTTTCATAGGATGAATTGGCTGAAGGTGAGGTAATTTATAATTAATTTATAACTGAAATAATTTATAATTAGGTATCAGATATGGTATACGCTGGAGAAATTGTAAGAATACATTTAACCTCTCTGTTTAATCGGGTCTCGGGACCGGCGCTAAGTTGATTTGACTAGCTGCCTTGGTACTCAATGGCTAGATTACAAATGGTTTTTTACTGCTAAAATAGGAACCTGCAGAAGAGAGAAGGTTTTAGAGACCCCAAATGAGAAACCAATGGTCACAGCGGAAACGACAGAGACAGGATTTCAACTTACGAATAAAAGACAAAACAACCGAAAGGTACTCATGCTCAGTCAAGCTCGGTTTGTTTAAAGCCTTAAAGACAAGCAAGAAGACTCTCGTGATGAGTCCGTTCATGCTCAAGACAGGGAAGGAAACACTTGAAGGCTAAGCCCACTTCGAAACGGAACCGTCAAAAAATTTTATCTCATGGGTCATGCTAAATTCCTCATGGGCCTTGTTTCACGCTTCTCCGACCACCTCGCCGACGATACCCGTTTTCCTTATACATCGTCCTCTCCTTACCCTCCTTCCCACCTCTTCCCGCATCCCTCGCTATCCCGGCATTTAGAGAGTTCAGCAGGAAGACGAAATAGAAAGGGAAGGAGCGGAGAGGGTCGAAAATGGGGTAAAGCAAGTGAGTGGTGCTGGCGAACTAGCCGGAGACGTGTAATGTAGGACTCTTGATGTCCTCAACTGAAGGCATAAAGGAACAGCTGAAAATTCCCCACAGCAACGGTGGAGTGAGGGGGATGAGGGATGATTCATTAGAAGTCGTCACAGGAGTGCCCCTCCCCCACTGCGGGGTGCCTTTCCAAATATCAGTATAGACTGTGTGATTAAGAATTGTTTCTGCATGAGCAGCTCTATTCAAGGCATTGACGAAAATTTGGTATACAATCTTTCTACTTGTGTTAAGTGCACTGAATTGTGCTGTTTTTCACTATGTTTATAAACCGCGCATAAATTCAGCTTATTGCTAGATCTAAGAATTGCAGTGTTCAAGATCACACTTCATCGAAAAGATTTTTTTAACTGGTCGTTGTTGATTCATATTTTTGAAAAACAATTCTAGTAAAGAATCATTGTCTTTTTTGACGATAATTACGCTGATGCAACACGTTGGGAATAATGCTAACTGCTTACAGCACTACGTGAAAGTTCATTATGTAATCGTAATCGGGAAGTGATCGTTTCATATACGTTTCACATCTATTCATTTATCCATTTATTTATTTAGCAAATCCAACTCGTTACGAGTTCATGCCTCTTTATTATCACCAATATCATTGATACCACTAATATCACATTCTTCCTTCTTTAACATCCTTCTTTCCGTGCAGCTAACGATGATAGCGTTAACTTAAAATATGTGCCGTACGTATAAAATTACACTTGGCTACACCCATTTGAGTTCAGTGTTGGTGATATCGCAATGATGTTTCCTGCACCGTCAATACCGTTTTATTAAATATATCCATGTACTTCTCGACATGTTGGTGTTACGGTGCTGAAACTTTGTCGAACAAAACCTATCGACACGGAGGACGATATGCATCCATCAAACGAAGTATTTTGGCATGCTTATCAGTTAGGTTAGCGTAAGTAACAGTCGTTTTCTCAATCTAAATCAACGAGGTACACCAAAGCGAGTTTATATGACTGCAAAACCGTTTGTAGGATTTCATTTTTTTGCGGATTTTTTCCGTAAATTGAGAAAGTAAGATTTTTTGGGAATTTTAGAATTTTAATATATAAAGAAGGCTTTCGAAAGAAAGATTTTCAGAAATTTTTCTGTAACTTGAGAAAGTAAGATTTTTTGGGGATTTCAGTTTTGGGAATCCATAATGAAAGATCTCATGGAATTTTGATATGTTGAGAAGGTTTTCGGAAGAAAGATTTTCAGGAATCTTTCCGTAAGTTGAGAAAGAAAGATTTTTTGGGAATTTTGGTTTCACGGATCCAGAAAGAAAGATTTCATGGAATTCTAAATCTTTCTTTCTTGATTATAATTCTGATTTTGATCACAGTTACGATTATTATATTAGTTTCGAGAATACGTAATGAAAGATTCCATGAAATTTTAATATGCTATGAAGGCTTTCGAAAGAAAGATTTTCAGGAGTTTTTATTCCGCAAGTTTTGATAATAAGATTGTTTGGAAATTAGAGTTTCGGAAATTCGGGAGGAAAGATGCATGGAATTTTATTATCGGATTTTTAATAGAATTGTTATGAAAGTATTCGAAAGAATGTTTTTCAAAAATTTTTGCAGAAGTTTATATCAGAAAGAAAGATATCATGGAATTTTTTGATCAGAAATCATTGACAAAACTGTTGTTTTCGAAAGAAAAATTTCCGGGAGAATTTGTTTCCGTATGTTTTGAGTGTAACAATGTAACAAGGTTAGATACTAATTTAGTGGAAAAATTAAAGAAGAATTATCCTTTCTTTTCTTTCCATGAAATTTCTTCTTCTTGCTGTTTCCAGGAATTTTGTTTTCATAATTTTTAAATGACTGATGATATGATGAGAAGTCTTAAAACGTTTTGTGGTTTATATGACGTCTTAAATGTTAAAACACTTCACCTGCTCTGCTCGCTTCTCACTCTGTGGGAAATCATTCATCTTCGATTTATTCAAGGGTAATATTCTTTTGTTTGAATGATGATCGTTAAGGCTTCATCGTAATTTTCGATTACAATTCTGATTTTGATCGTAGTTTTGATTGTAATAGTAAGTTATAATGATATAAGTATGATAATTAAAATTTGCGATGAAATCCTAGTTATACAGTATTAGTTATACAGTATAATACAGTATTACAGTATAATACAGTATTGTACAGTATAATACAGTAGTTATACAGTAGTTATCTTAGTTATACAGTATAATACAGTATTGTACCAATCAAGCGTGATGAACAGTACACCGATCGAATCCCTGAAAGGAACCGAACAGTATCATCAAACATTATGTGTAAAAAATACCACCTAATAGCATCATCAACTACGATTCCAGTTCCTAGTAACAACCTCTCCCCTGTCGTTGTGAACGTGTCAAATACCTTCTCATTACGAGAACAGATTTGTCTAATTAGGGTAAATAGCAACATTCTGAGTAACCGAGATCAGAAAATGCACTCTGTTGAACATCGAAAGTGACTGAAATACCAGGCGAGTGATATCTGCTGAACCGAAGACTGCTGAAGAACGTGTAACTATTATCGAGATTTTCGTGCGTTCCATTTTGCTCGACAACATGAAACATTCCTTGAGTTTGGTCAAAAATGGTCATAAATCAAAACAACTTTTACCGAAAATTTGACTCGAATAATTTTTGTTTTTTGTTCGCAAATCGAGGCTCTACGGGAAATGTTTCCCCGCTCATGAGATGCACACACCGATTTTGTCTGCATTCGAAGAAAATTGAAATGCGATGTAAAAATAATTGAGTTCTGTTTTTATGGAGCAGAAAAATTCGATTTCGTGATTCTCACCATTGCTTCTGCCAACACCTTCCAAACAACACAGCAAAACCAACGCAAATATCAAGAAGTACGCATTTAGAATCGTAACCATAACGGAATTGTGAAAATACTGTCTAAGCCGGTGAGAATAAGCAAAACAAACAGAAATTAACGTTCGGCGATCCCCGACCTCAACGCTATCGTCGTGCGCCTCGGAGCCAGATTCCCCATCCGAGTCAGCCCTAATGCGAACGGTTTCAATTAGAACGCAATTGATTTCTAGCAATAATCAGTTGAATAATATCTCAATACAACAATTCCCAATCATTTTCAAGATGACCATTTCGATCATCGAAGTATTTCTCACCATACAACTATTTGTTGTGAATGATTCGATCAGTATCTTTGGACAATCCAAACTTATTTCAGTAGTTTGATATACTTTCATTCTCTCTTTCTGATTATCGCATTTACGGTATTCGTTTTACAACCTTGATTCTGCAACTACTGTATGGTTACGAATGCAGTCATCAATAGTGATCGCGTCCAAGCGACCTTTGGTCGGATTTCCAATTGTACTGATCTCAAAATGTGAATTCGGTCGGATTGGGACGAAAGAATCCCAAAATTCGATTTAAATTTCGAATGTTCGAATGTAGAAAAGTTGATTCGGTCGCATTTGACCGATCTGAAATTTCGTTCGGATGCCATCACTACTGCTCATGTATCAGGCATATTCAATCATCACTGTGAATTAATGAATCGGAAAGCAACATTTTGATCAGCGCTATTCAATACAGTATTATATAATTAATTCACAAAATAGTAACAGAAAAAACCTTCGTTTGAAATCATCAACCTTTGCCTTTTTTGACGATGATTACGCTAATGCGACACGTTGGAAATAATGCTATATTGTTTACAGCACTAAGTAAACATTCTTGTGCAGTTGTAATTGGAAAATGATCACTCCAGATACGCTCCGTATCCACGTTTCAAATAGAATGCATTCATATACGTGATTAATATACGACAGGTGAAATGGTAAAGCAATTGGCTCATGCTGTCCTTTTCGTCATTGACCTCTCCTCTAAAATTCTGTTCAGTAGGGTATTGGTTTGGCAACATTGCGATTTTTGTTTGCATTACCAAGAATATGCGGACGAAGAATACTCATGAAATGCATAATGATTTTGTAATACGTGGATTCAAATTTGATTTATGCGTTTGTGTAAATTTATTTGCATCCAATTGAACACAGTACCGATGCTATCGAAATGATCGTTTGCTGCAGAGTGAATACCATTTTATTAAATCTATCCATGTTCTTCTCGACATGTTAGTGTTATGATGTAAAAATCTTGTCGAATAAAGCCTATCGATATGAACGACGACATGCACCTAACAAACGAGGTATTTCCTAATGCATATGCGAAGTTAACGCGGAATTGACGTTCGTGTTCTCAATATAGATCAGCAGGGTACAATCTAGGCGAGTTTGTATGACTGCTCAACATGTTGCTGATCAACCATCGAATCGACGTCATTGAGAAGCCAGCGCCAAACCATCCGATATTCCCGATAAGATATGATAATGATATTGTCCGGAAACACTACCGACCTACCAATGTGCAAAATTTTCTGCGAATTTGGTAGAATGTTAGCCAAAAAAAACTTTCTTGCCTAGTACAGTACCGTTTACATATGGTAGAAATTTCGCTCACTTTAAACCATTCTATCTGAACCAAGACAGTTTTTCAACCAGATTTTTGTGTAAACTGAAATAAATGTCAATAAAACTGAACTTTAGCCAAAAATGCGCTGCACGAACATAGAGTTGCCCGGAATATGGAAACGTGATCAATGACAAAAAGGTCAGCATGAGCCATTCGCTTTATTATTTCATCTGCCGTAGATTATACACAATAGTTAGTTTACGACTGCGAATATGTGCTTGCCTAGTACAGTGCACTTCGGATATTACGGTAAATTACTAAAAAAATTGGGGAATTTCGGCACTATTTCCAGCCAACTGTATCAGTATACATTACGCCATTATATCAGTGTAACACATTTGCATATAACATTGCATATAACATCTGTATAAATATTAATATATATATAAATATATAAATATATATGTATATATAAATATGTATAAATGTATATATATATATATATATATATATATATATATATATATATATATATTCATATACATTTATACATATTTATATATACATATATATAGGCACATATAACGTTTCAAGATTCATTCATCCGCAGTTCTGTATCGGCACCTGAATGAATGCTTTCTAGGCTGACCGATGAGCTCAGAATGAAGCTTAATTTTGATTTAAACTGATTGTAAGTCAGTGCTCAGTTTTAGATTTATCATGGGAAGCATGCCGATTCAAGCTTGTCATGCCGTAGACTTCCCATGAGGCGTACCAAATATATTCAAAAAATATATTCAAAACGGGGTTGTGCAGCACTCAGCTGGGATTCCATTTGAATGGATTCCTTCAGATAGAATATCTTCTGAAAAGTGTACCTCTCAATCAACTTGTTCAAAGAGTGAAAGTCTTCCGCAAAAAAGTCGCATTACTAACGGTCACGCAAACAATCGCGCAACTAGTGTTTATCAGTGTCATTCACTGCCATTCCCTCTGAATTTGCTGAAGCCACTGTTTTCTTTTCCGCTATGGTAAATGTATTTGCTATTATTTCTGCCATAATGTATTTGGTCATTTGAATGTGTACGTCCTCTTCTCGAAAACCTTCAGAAGTCATCTCGAACTGTTTCCTGTTTTCATCTTCTTGTTTCTATAATATGTGCTGTTATATGTTACGCATTTTGTGTGCGCTATTTAAATATTTTCTAGAAATCAAGAGATTATATTTTCGGTAGCCTCCAAAAATCTGTGGCTATCGATCCAACATAATTATCGACGGTGGAATGGGTATCCGTCATACACAATCGTGAACATCAATTCTCATATTCATGGAGTAACCACTAGGCCCCAATTACTAAAGTCTGATCCTCGGCCTGATCGTAAACCTTGCATTACACTTTATTCTCAGAAAAAAAGATTAGCAGTACTTAAGCAGTTAAATGAGGGATCAAAACCGTGGTTATAACTACAGAGTGATGTGTTGAAGAAGATGGGCGTAGAAGATTATGGATGATAAGAAACAATGGCATCATCAAGTCTTGAATAGTTCATTGACCAAAGCATAATCTCGTAAAACGGCAAAATTCAATTGTTGACAAATATTTCCCATGTTCGCAGGAAACCATGCTCTTTAACATTCCGAACGTTCAATGAGAAATGAGAATTGTTGAGAAAATTGTTGGAGGAAGTTGTCATTCACCCGATGGTGTAGATGAATTAATTGCCTTGTTTCTTCCTAATAGGTTCATTCGTCAAGGCCTAACTTTGGTCGAAGCCAAGAATATATCAATGTGTAGTGTGCATATGGTACGATAGAAATAGCTTACGATAGTATATCCTTTAGAGTAGATATCCACTGAACTAACTTTCCATTGGACCAAACGTCCACTGAACCAAATGTTCTGTAGGTCAAATATCTACTAGGCCAAATGTCCACTCGGCCAAATGTCCATTAGACCAAACGTCTGTAGGCCACATGTCCACATGCAGAATGACCAGCCCCGAGCAAATGCTTAGGGCAGTGTTATGTCGCTGAGCACTGATGAGCGACGAACAAAAGCCGAGACGACGAAGAATAAATCCTTTACTCGGCAACAAAACCAAGGCACGACACAACTTTACTTTGGATCAAACTAAGACAATCAAAGAAAAAATGAAATCTCGCTCTTATATAGAGCTTTTTATATGCAAATTTCTAACAACAGACGACAACTCATAGACAAATCAGCAGATCACGTCAGATCACGTATGCTAATTTGATCACTACACAACAGGCAGATAATTGTGGGTGCTCTCAGTGGCCTCCAATTCAATCACAACAGAACCTCCGCATCCATTAAACGAAGTTGAGTTAAATGACCTTAGGGACAAATGCTCATTAAACTAAATGTCTATTAGGCCAAATTTCCACAGGTCACATTTCTACCGGCCAAAAGCGAATTTGGCCGCATATTCACAGACCGAATGTGCAGCCAGAAATTTAATCACAGTTTCTGAAGAGATAAATGCACGTTTTGGCGCATCTATTTGATTCTATTATTTTTTTTGAAAACCTCGGAGAATCCTCCGAAATAATTCGGGAAGCAGAGATCTCTGACAATTCCGAATGAGTCGAAGACGCCCAAAATGCGATCGTCTCGAAAAAAGTCGGAATTAGGAAGGGGAAATAGGGACAGGGTCCTCGAATTTCCATGTTCCTCGCAACACTCTAACTGTAATGGGTATTGAATGGATTTCTGAGGAGCGGAACAGTTTGCACATCAATACTAGCGGATGAATGACTGCGGCAAGAGAACAGTGGCGAACACGTATGCTCTAAATTTGTAGGGATGATTCGAGAATGGAAGTTATATGGATTACATTTGGTGCGCGACCTGTAGATCACGAGTGTCTTGGTGACAGTGGGATTGTGAGCACAGTAATGTTGAGAGATGACGTTCAAATAGAATATAAATGACGGAGACAAACAAATCGCGTACCATATTAGCCGCTTGCAGTTGACTTTGAAAGATGTGGTTGTCTTGCAACGTGGGCAACAAGCCACTTCTGGATGGAATGCACAAAACTGAAATGAACGAATCATTTTCCTTATCGGAACATCCTGAGTAGGCAGGCCGAACATGAAACCAAAGGGATCGGATGTGAGGGATCTCATCTCCCGCTTTGAGCATAAGCTTAGGAGCGTAAACTTAGTTGGTATAAATTCCTTACACATAGTAATAGTAATGTAACAATCATTGTTACTGTTATTATCATTTTTGTTTATCACCATTATTATTATTGTTTTATTATCAGTACCGTTCATTACATTACTACTACTAGTTATGTCGAGTACTGATGATACAAATGGCAAGTAAGGAGGCACTACGCTCTTCCACTGTAAGCCGTTCCGATATCCAAATATCCTCAAAGTCCGAACGGAATCGAAAACCGAAGGAATTGGATGTGGGGAGTCCATCTCTCGATTTGACCATAAGCTCACGAGCGTAAATTTAGTTGATTCTTTTTCGTGAAAAATCATTCTTCTTAAAGGATAACGCCGAATTTTTCGATTCCTTCGATCGATTCGACCATACATCCAAAATTGACAACTAAAGGCTTTATTGTCGTCAGATTTATGATTATACCATGATTCAGGATTAGTGATTTATCATTAGATTTGTGGTTTGATTAATGGAATCTCCTATGTTTCCCGTATGGGTGATTGCGGATGCTATTGATGGGGTGTCACGATGCACCCATTTCGCATGGTATTGGGTACCGAATTAATCGCGCCATCAATTATGACACGTGAAAACTAGCAGTAGTTCAGTCGCTAAGTTCACGAAGCGGATTTTATCACTAATATCACAATCTCAATTGACCATTCAGGATAATCGCTCCTTAAAATTCACCCTGATATAATGCTTAATTAAAATAAACTTAGGCAAGTATCACTCCGTGGAAAAATGATAGGATTCCGAACAATTTTGATTGCATCAATCGCATTCACCATTGGTGCACGACATCTCACAGATTCAGCCACGGTTTCTGCAGGTACGTCATTTCAACGTGTTCATTTCTGTTGTACACTCTCATTTTAGAAATCTTTATGTTCTCTTCTTGCATCCCAAATCGTGAAACTGTACTGTTTTATTCCGACGGAATAGAACAGCTGCTTGCAATAGAGAAATGTCTAAAGCGATAGCAAGAATAAAGAAAAATTAGCTATGAGAAACATTTCTTCATCACAAATGAAGAGCTATCTTCACGAACTCTTACGTTCTCAGGTTCAGGTAGACCTACAACACCTGCTGTATGCAAGCACACCCAATATGCAAATGAGAACTGCTTTACGATCCGTACTGCGGTAAGGATTGCGTGCTTTATTTATCAAGCGATTTGTTTACCGCGAACGACTACAAACGGTAAGCAACCATAACCATGAATGTGCAACCGATCAACCTTTTCTTATGACACTCTACAAGTAATCAATAATTGTAATTATTGATAACTAATATTCATAGTTGATAATAACAACAATGATACAATCAATCGCAATAATTAATAATAACTGGTAACAAGTGATAATATAAATAATAATAACAGTAATCATAACTATGATAATAATGTTAACAACATCGAATATTTCGAACCCGAATTATCTAATAATTGTGACCTGAATTAACTGGTACTGCTAATGCTATGGCAAAGCTCTTTAGATCATGCCGGAATTGATAATTACGATAATACCAAATAAACTTGCTGAACGCATGATAATGACTGCTTTTACAGCAGCAAGACGAACAACTACCCCGTCCACTACTTCCACTACCACTGCAGAACGAACAACAACTCCGTCATTTACCTCTGCCACTGCGGAGCGAATAACCACCTCGTCATCCACCGCTGTCACTTGCGTGGATTTATCTGACTGCAGCATGTTTAAGAATTTATGTCATATTTACGATTTGATGGTACTATGCGCAAGAACGTGTGGTTTGTGCCCTGATCAAGTAACAATCACAACCGCGGAACTAACAACGACTCCATCAGCAACCTCTACTACTGCAGAGCGAACAACCACTCCGTCATTCACCTCTGCCACTGCAGAGCGAACAACCACTCCGTCATTCACCTCTGCCACTGCAGAACGAACAACCACTCCGTCATTCACCTCTGCCACTGCGGAGCGAATAACCACCTCGTCATCCACCGCTGTCACTTGCGTGGATTTATCTGACTGCAGCATGTTTAAGAATTTATGTCATATTTACGATTTGATGGTACTATGCGCAAGAACGTGTGGTTTGTGCCCTGATCAAGTAACAATCACAACCGCGGAACTAACAACGACTCCATCAGCAACCTCTACTACTGCAGAGCGAACAACCACTTCGTCATTCACCTCTGCCACTGCAGAGCGAACAACCACTCCGTCATTCACCTCTGCCACTGCAGAACGAACAACCACTCCGTCATTCACCTCTGCCACTGCGGAGCGAATAACCACCTCGTCATCCACCGCTGTCACTTGCGTGGATTTATCTGACTGCAGCATGTTTAAGAATTTATGTCATATTTACGATTTGATGGTACTATGCGCAAGAACGTGTGGTTTGTGCCCTGATCAAGTAACAATCACAACCGCGGAACTAACAACGACTCCATCAGCAACCTCTACTAATGCAGAGCGAACAACCACTCCGTCATTCACCTCTGCCACTGCAGAGCGAACAACCACTCCGTCATTCACCTCTGCCACTGCGGAGCGAATAACCACCTCGTCATCCACCGCTGTCACTTGCGAGGATTTATCTGACTGCAGCATGTTTAAGAATTTATGTCATATTTACGATCTGATGGTACTATGCGCAAGAACGTGTGGTTTGTGCCCTGATCAAGTAACAATCACAACCGCGGAACTAACAACGACTCCATCAGCAACCTCTACTAATGCAGAGCGAACAACCACTCCGTCATTCACCTCTGCCACTGCAGAGCGAACAACCACTCCGTCATTCACCTCTGCCACTGCGGAGCGAATAACCACCTCGTCATCCACCGCTGTCACTTGCGAGGATTTATATGCCTGCAGCATGTTTAAGAATTTATGTCATACTTACGATGTGATGGTACTATGCGCAAGAACGTGTGGTTTGTGCCCTGATCAAGTAACAATCACAACCGCGGAACTAACAACGACTCCATCAGCAACCTCTACTAATGCAGAGCGAACAACCACTCCGTCATTCACCTCTGCCACTGCAGAGCGAACAACCACTCCGTCATTCACCTCTGCCACTGCAGAGCGAACAACCACTCCGTCATTCACCTCTGCCACTGCAGAACGAACAACCACTCCGTCATTCACCTCTGCCACTGCGGAGCGAATAACCACCTCGTCATCCACCGCTGTCACTTGCGAGGATTTATCTGACTGCAGCATGTTTAAGAATTTATGTCATATTTACGATCTGATGGTACTATGCGCAAGAACGTGTGGTTTGTGCCCTGATCAAGTAACAATCACAACCGCGGAACTAACAACGACTCCATCAGCAACCTCTACTAATGCAGAGCGAACAACCACTCCGTCATTCACCTCTGCCACTGCAGAGCGAACAACCACTCCGTCATTCACCTCTGCCACTGCGGAGCGAATAACCACCTCGTCATCCACCGCTGTCACTTGCGAGGATTTATATGCCTGCAGCATGTTTAAGAATTTATGTCATACTTACGATGTGATGGTACTATGCGCAAGAACGTGTGGTTTGTGCCCTGATCAAGTAACAATCACAACCGCGGAACTAACAACGACTCCATCAGCAACCTCTACTAATGCAGAGCGAACAACCACTCCGTCATTCACCTCTGCCACTGCAGAGCGAACAACCACTCCGTCATTCACCTCTGCCACTGCGGAGCGAATAACCACTCCGTCATTCACCTCTGCCACTGCAGAACGAACAACCACTCCGTCATTCACCTCTGCCACTGCGGAGCGAATAACCACCTCGTCATCCACCGCTGTCACTTGCGTGGATTTATCTGACTGCAGCATGTTTAAGAATTTATGTCATATTTACGATTTGATGGTACTATGCGCAAGAACGTGTGGTTTGTGCCCTGATCAAGTAACAATCACAACCGCGGAACTAACAACGACTCCATCAGCAACCTCTACTACTGCAGAGCGAACAACCACTCCGTCATTCACCTCTGCCACTGCAGAGCGAACAACCACTCCGTCATTCACCTCTGCCACTGCAGAACGAACAACCACTCCGTCATTCACCTCTGCCACTGCGGAGCGAATAACCACCTCGTCATCCACCGCTGCCACTTGCGTGGATTTATCTGACTGCAGCATGTTTAAGAGTTTATGTCACATTTACGATATGAAGGCAGAATGTGCAAGAACATGTGGTTTTTGCCCTGATCAAATAACAGCCACAACTTCGGCCACATCAACCCTTTATATTTGTAAGGATTTATCGACATGTACACCATTCATCTCTTTTTGCCGTAATCCCGCCTTCAGCGCAGTGTTAAAGGAAAAGTGTGCAAGAACATGCAATTACTGCCCTCATTAACCACCAAACACATCGACTGTAACTACTGCGACTAAACGGAGTTCAACTTTGTTAGCATTAATTTCCACCATGGAGAACATAACTGTTCTTAAACTATTCGAAATTGATGTATTGTGTGCTTGTAAACTCGTTTCACGGCACAGCAGCTATGCGTTATCGACGTCTGTCGATTATTTACATGCCTTCGACACGGTACTGTTGTGTCACTTTCATATACTATAAAACGATGAGGGCTGAAAAAGTTTTCATGACGCTTCTTGTAATGGCATTTCTTGTTACGATGAAACATCAGTCGCAAAAATTCCAAACAAAATATTGACGTCACTATAACATACATCTGTATGCACATAACCGTTCACCTTATCTCGTTATCTTATTTTAAATACCTATCTTCCGACTTCTCTCAGTAATACATGTATTGTATCTGTGTTACAAAATCGTTGTGGTCGGTTGTTCAATTGATCGCTTTCAAATTATTCCTTTGCTTTACGAATCATTATTCATTTACTTTACAAGTCATTCAACTCTGATAGTGAGATATCATTTCACTTGTAGCTATTTGAATAAATATTGCAATCGTGTGACATGTTCGCGCTATTGTCATTATTGTCGTTATAAATTGAATGGTTTAATTACCGAAGCGCACACATAGACCCACACACAGACATAACACACAAACACGCACAGAGACACACAGACAGATATAGACTCACACAGACAAACACAGACACAACACACAGACACATACAGAGAGATACAAACAGACGCAACACACAGACACATATAGACTCACACAGACACGCACACAAACGCAGACACAATACACAGACACACATAGAGAGATACAAACAGACACAACACACGGACACACACAGACACATAGACTCACACAGACACGCACACAGACACACACAGGCACACACACGACACAACACACAGACACACATAGAGAGATACAAACAGACACAACACACGGACACACACAGACACATATAGACTCACACAGACAGGCACACACAGGCACACACACGACACAACACACAGACACACACATAGAGATACAAACAGACGCAACACACAGACACATATAGACTCACACAGACAGACACACACAGGCACACACACGACACAACACACAGACACACACATAGAGATACAAACAGACGCAACACACAGACACATATAGACTCACACAGACACACAGACAGATATAGACTCACACAGACAAACACAGACACAACACACAGACACATACAGAGAGATACAAACAGACGCAACACACAGACACATATAGACTCACACAGACACGCACACAGACAAACGCAGACACAATACACAGACACACATAGAGAGATACAAACAGACACAACACACGGACACACACAGACACATATAGACTCACACAGACAAACAGACAGACACACACAGGCACACACACGACACAACACACAGACACACATAGAGAGATACAAACAGACACAACACACGGACACACACAGACACATATAGACTCACACAGACACACAGACAGACACACACAGGCACACACACGACACAACACACAGACACACATAGAGAGATACAAACAGACACAACACACGGGCACACACAGACACATATAGACTCACACAGACACACAGACAGACACACACAGGCACACACACGACACAACACACAGACACACATAGAGAGATACAAACAGACACAACACACGGACACACACAGACACATATAGACTCACACAGACACGCAGACAGACACACACAGGCACACACACGACACAACACACAGACACACACAGAGAGATACAAACAGACGCAACACACAGACACATATAGACTCACACAGACACGCACACAGACAAACGCAGACACAATACACAGACACACATAGAGAGATACAAACAGACACAACACACGGACACACACAGACACATATAGACTCACACAGACACACAGACAGACACACACAGGCACACACACGACACAACACACAGACACACATAGAGAGATACAAACAGACACAACACACGGACACACACAGACACATATAGACTCACACAGACACGCAGACAGACACACACAGGCACACACACGACACAACACACAGAGAGATACAAACAGACGCAACACACAGACACATATAGACTCACACAGACACGCACACAGACAAACGCAGACACAATACACAGACACACATAGAGAGATACAAACAGACACAACACACGGACACACACAGACACATATAGACTCACACAGACAAACAGACAGACACACACAGGCACACACACGACACAACACACAGACACACATAGAGAGATACAAACAGACACAACACACGGACACACACAGACACATATAGACTCACACAGACACACAGACAGACACACACAGGCACACACACGACACAACACACAGACACACATAGAGAGATACAAACAGACACAACACACGGGCACACACAGACACATATAGACTCACACAGACACACAGACAGACACACACAGGCACACACACGACACAACACACAGACACACATAGAGAGATACAAACAGACACAACACACGGACACACACAGACACATATAGACTCACACAGACACACAGACAGACACACACAGGCACACACACGACACAACACACAGACACACATAGAGAGATACAAACAGACACAACACACGGACACACACAGACACATATAGACTCACACAGACACGCAGACAGACACACACAGGCACACACACGACACAACACACAGACACACACAGAGAGATACAAACAGACGCAACACACAGACACATATAGACTCACACAGACACGCACACAGACAAACGCAGACACAATACACAGACACACATAGAGAGATACAAACAGACACAACACACGGACACACACAGACACATATAGACTCACACAGACAAACAGACAGACACACACAGGTACACACACGACACAACACACAGACACACACAGAGAGATACAAACAGACGCAACACACAGACACATATAGACTCACACAGACACGCACACAAACGCAGACACAATACACAGACACACATAGAGAGATACAAACAGACACAACACACGGACACACACAGACACATAGACTCACACAGACACGCACACAGACACACACAGGCACACACACGACACAACACACAGACACACATAGAGAGATACAAACAGACACAACACACGGACACACACAGACACATATAGACTCACACAGACAGGCACACACAGGCACACACATAGAGATACAAACAGACGCAACACACAGACACATATAGACTCACGCAGACAGACACACACAGGCACACACACGACACAACACACAGACACACACATAGAGATACAAACAGACGCAACACACAGACACATATAGACTCACACAGACACACAGACAGATATAGACTCACACAGACAAACACAGACACAACACACAGACACATACAGAGAGATACAAACAGACGCAACACACAGACACATATAGACTCACACAGACACGCACACAGACAAACGCAGACACAATACACAGACACACATAGAGAGATACAAACAGACACAACACACGGACACACACAGACACATATAGACTCACACAGACACACAGACAGACACACACAGGCACACACACGACACAACACACAGACACACATAGAGAGATACAAACAGACGCAACACACAGACACATATAGACTCACACAGACACGCACACAAACGCAGACACAATACACAGACACACATAGAGAGATACAAACAGACACAACACACGGACACACACAGACACATATAGACTCACACAGACACACAGACAGACACACACAGGCACACACACGACACAACACACAGACACACATAGAGAGATACAAACAGACACAACACACGGACACACACAGACACATATAGACTCACACAGACACACAGACAGACACACACAGGCACACACACGACACAACACACAGACACACATAGAGAGATACAAACAGACACAACACACGGACACACACAGACACATATAGACTCACACAGACACACAGACAGACACACACAGGCACACACACGACACAACACACAGACACACATAGAGAGATACAAACAGACACAACACACGGACACACACAGACACATATAGACTCACACAGACACGCAGACAGACACACACAGGCACACACACGACACAACACACAGACACACACAGAGAGATACAAACAGACGCAACACACAGACACATATAGACTCACACAGACACGCACACAGACAAACGCAGACACAATACACAGACACACATAGAGAGATACAAACAGACACAACACACGGACACACACAGACACATATAGACTCACACAGACAAACAGACAGACACACACAGGTACACACACGACACAACACACAGACACACACAGAGAGATACAAACAGACGCAACACACAGACACATATAGACTCACACAGACACGCACACAAACGCAGACACAATACACAGACACACATAGAGAGATACAAACAGACACAACACACGGACACACACAGACACATAGACTCACACAGACACGCACACAGACACACACAGGCACACACACGACACAACACACAGACACACATAGAGAGATACAAACAGACACAACACACGGACACACACAGACACATATAGACTCACACAGACAGGCACACACAGGCACACACATAGAGATACAAACAGACGCAACACACAGACACATATAGACTCACGCAGACAGACACACACAGGCACACACACGACACAACACACAGACACACACATAGAGATACAAACAGACGCAACACACAGACACATATAGACTCACACAGACACACAGACAGATATAGACTCACACAGACAAACACAGACACAACACACAGACACATACAGAGAGATACAAACAGACGCAACACACAGACACATATAGACTCACACAGACACGCACACAGACAAACGCAGACACAATACACAGACACACATAGAGAGATACAAACAGACACAACACACGGACACACACAGACACATATAGACTCACACAGACACACAGACAGACACACACAGGCACACACACGACACAACACACAGACACACATAGAGAGATACAAACAGACACAACACACGGACACACACAGACACATATAGACTCACACAGACACGCAGACAGACACACACAGGCACACACACGACACAACACACAGACACACACAGAGAGATACAAACAGACGCAACACACAGACACATATAGACTCACACAGACACGCACACAGACAAACGCAGACACAATACACAGACACACATAGAGAGATACAAACAGACACAACACACGGACACACACAGACACATATAGACTCACACAGACAAACAGACAGACACACACAGGCACACACACGACACAACACACAGACACACATAGAGAGATACAAACAGACACAACACACGGACACACACAGACACATATAGACTCACACAGACACACAGACAGACACACACAGGCACACACACGACACAACACACAGACACACATAGAGAGATACAAACAGACACAACACACGGACACACACAGACACATATAGACTCACACAGACACACAGACAGACACACACAGGCACACACACGACACAACACACAGACACACATAGAGAGATACAAACAGACACAACACACGGACACACACAGACACATATAGACTCACACAGACACACAGACAGACACACACAGGCACACACACGACACAACACACAGACACACATAGAGAGATACAAACAGACACAACACACGGACACACACAGACACATATAGACTCACACAGACACGCAGACAGACACACACAGGCACACACACGACACAACACACAGACACACACAGAGAGATACAAACAGACGCAACACACAGACACATATAGACTCACACAGACACGCACACAGACAAACGCAGACACAATACACAGACACACATAGAGAGATACAAACAGACACAACACACGGACACACACAGACACATATAGACTCACACAGACAAACAGACAGACACACACAGGTACACACACGACACAACACACAGACACACGCATTCCCTCCCGTTGTAAAATGGTTAACGAAATTTTAACGGGGATAAGAAGCTGATTTCATATAGTGGAACTGGTCGGACTAATATTTGGAGCAATTGTGAGGAGACTGAGAAAGTGAACGACTTTGCTTCATCAGTTTCCACGTCAGTTTTCAATTGTTCTTTTGAACAGCTGTAGATATGCGTGCCCCTTATCAGTTTTATATGTCCTTGTTATCTACGAATTTATGACATTCTCATATCATACTGAACAAAGTGAAGACGTTTCAGTTCTAATGTATTGAATTTTCTAATATGGTTCATACAATTGCATGGTGTAAGACAAAAACGAAAATAAACATTCCCGGATCAAGATCACTGAACATTTTAGAAACGATTCATATTGTTAACATCAGCGGAGAAGTATAATACGGAAAATCAGTCGAGGACGGTACGACCGAAAGTAGTGCGTGCTTTTTATGATGTGTGCGGGTTGTCTGTAATGAATTGGGGAGATTTGTCGTATGTGGAGTGGTTGGACGATCACAGCAAACGAAACCTTTACTTGTACAAACACTTAGCAACAATAAATATAACTTGATCAAAAGGGTACACTTCCAAAAACAGTAGCAATCCATCGAATTGCTCGCAGATAAACGGTAGCAATCCGTCGAATTGCTCAAAGATTAGTGATGACAAACAAATCCTCGATATCAATACATCGAGTTGCTCATTGATTAATGATGACAAACAAGATCTTCGAAACTGCATTAATCACTCAAATTGCTCAGGGAATAATGATAATAGACGAAAAGAACAAAGACGAGGCGACAATAAGATATTAAGAACAGAAATAATGTACAATGCATTCAATGTATTTCAAAAATAGAATATTCAAATGATCGTGAATATCCTAATTCACGACATTCCAGATATTGAGTCATTAGTCAGATTTCGGATAACTTTTGAGGTTATTCGTTAGCAATAAATGAATCACTCATATCCTGTTTCATTTGCAAAGTTGTCTACTTGAGGACTACGCTTTCGCATTCTATTATTGATTTTAGACTGTAACAGTACTAAGCGAGCTATTGTTATACATGAAAGTGTTACAATAGTTCTGACGGTATTTTAAGTTTCATACTATCTATGTTTGTGCTGTCATTATCGATGGTAATTCCCTACAAAAATTTGTTACCTTCGAGCCTGATTCAGAACATCTGTCAGATGCCTACATCCGTGCATAATGTTCATCCGTCACAAATTTCGATTGTTGCCGCCTTAGGTGCTTCATTCGTGGCAAATAATTTCACCTTCAATGGACACGAGCCCTGAAGACGTTCAAAATCGTTGTTGAATATAAATGATGGAAAGTGGACGATTTGTAAGGTTGGTCAGTTATTTAATACTCTTGATGCCAGTCTAATATCTTTCAGAGAAAAATTTATCAAAGCTCACATGATGCCATCAGTAAGACTATTAATGGGTACTTGAAAAACGAGGAGATGAATTAAAATTTTCAGGTTGTTTTGGAGCATCCGATGATGACGTGGATAAACTCGATTCACATCCTGAAGTTTCATTTTGTATGGGAGGAGCGTACGATTTAAAAAAAAACAGATGACAATACCGAGTAAGCGATACTTTGAATTACTGAGTTGTGCTCATGAATATGGCTTTCTTTCGAAACATCGAGCTGTCAGAGATACGCCTCTGCTTCTACCAGCCCTAAATAGGCTCAAATCGATACTTGAAAGACGATTGAATAGTTGGATAATGCACTGTTGGATAGTCAAAATCATTGGTGATGATAACAATGGAGATGATGTTAGCACGTCGTATTCAGCTAGGTCCATTATTCGGAATTTTTAGGAATAAACCTATATTTTCCATGCAGCACTTAACTAGAATGCACAATTTGTTGAGAAAATACAACTGATCAAAGCTCCATAATCGCCGAAATAAGCCTCACCTGAATATGATACTATGCTTGCCATGTGCATAATTCGCATAATCGAGCGTTTAGTGATCGTTGATTTAACTGAGCAGTTCGTAAATTTGTGCATAATAAATTTTGCAGATAATGGATTTTGTATGATTTGGATTTTGCGGTTAATTTGATTTGTGTTTAAATAGATATTAATTTAGTTTGAGTGGCGAGTTGAGTTGGCGATATTCCTGACTGGGATTTATGGTTAGCAAAATGTGACGTTTATCACATTGTGATCAGTGCGTCATTCAAAGAAACTTCTCTTTCACCATACTCATTCAAAGCGCTCGATCGCACACCGCAAAACTATTCAAGCATCAAACATCGGCGTTGATTTCGATTACGATTGATTTAACGTAACTCACTATTGGTTTGATTTGACTCAGAATTATTTGTAACTTTGACAATTTCAAATTAGTGTTTCGCTTTGACTCAGACTCAGTTACGAATACATCTGACTTCGACTTAGATTGAGATTTTATTAAGAATATCTCATCTCCAAATTTTAAACTAACTGTTGAGAGTTTGTAGACGGGAAGCTTTTTTATTTTCACATGGGATTATTTCAAAGTTGGTTTATGAAGGCGAGTCAGTTTAACTCCCTGCAACTCAATGAGTCTTGAGCTCGGGTAGACCCTATGCAACCAGTTTGTAGAACGGTTTAGTTTCCGTATGTATGCGCAGCTGCAGTTAACTGGATAAACCGCAGCTTGGGAAATGAGATGTGGAAATTGCTAAGTTTTCGATCATAAGGGTATCATTCGATGAGAACTACATAGCAGTGAGTGAGACAACGGATAATGAGTATACCTGCATGCTTATTGTCAGACTAAAATTAGAGTTGCAATATGTTGTGGTATTCAATTCAGGTATATGCAAAAGATGCACCTAATAGATGACGAAAAGGAATTGCCGAAGTAACCTTGAATTGTTCAAGCGGTGCCTCTCCAACTCCAGATCAACTGTTAATTTCGAGAAGATAGAAGTCCATCGCTATGATACCCTTTGTCGACTGAACGCCAGCCTACGAGAAAGATGACAGAACCTTATAATTTTGAAAATTATGAATTTCATGATGATTTTGAGCATGCCACTCAAATCAGATATCGTTGTCAGGTGTCCTCAAATGTAGGTTCGAATCGAGCGATAGCCTCAAAGCTCCAGGTTCCAAAAACGCCTGTTCATTATTCATCGTCAGTATAATCAGGGAGCGGTCTCCTCTTCGGCAAATATCTTATCTGTGCTGCTCTTTTCATCCATAACACAAATAAGCTGACGTTTTCACAAGGCATCGACGATAATGGTTTTATAGTGAGCAGTTTGCTCGGTGAAATAGACGACCAGCCAACTGGCAGGAACTGTTTTTCCAATTCGACCTATACCGCATGCAGACTGCGAAACAATCAAAAATTTGAAAGACATGTTTCAAATATGGCATAACCTTGTCATAATTGCTATAACCTTGTGACCTTAACATAGTGCTACTTTGCCATTCCATAAACACTGCGAGAGCGCATTCATAAAATATGCCGTTCTCTTCATATTCAGCACAACCTCAAAACTCGTTGACCATCAGTGATAAAAATCTTCGATCTCGTTGTTCTGCTCATAATGTTATGGTATTTAAATTCATTTACACAGAAAAAAACAAGTCGGATCTCACTGAACTGGTTATGAGATGTCATATCATAAGTGTATATCCCTTCACAGGAAGTGATTTCAGTTTTGAATTTTGTTTTCGAAAACGTTTTGTTCTATGCTCTCTCTCACTTTTAGTCTTTTGCTCAATATCATCAACCCAAGAGGATAATTTGCTTAGAGAGTGTAATGCGATAAATATTTCTTCCATTTTTATCGCTTTTCATGTTCCACATCTAAACTATTTTCTTGTCCATTACATTACCTCGCATAGTGAAACATTCTTCAAATTCATGTTTACATATTCAGAAGGAATCGCTCATTTAATGATTCTTCTAGCCCGGTCACAATATTTTTCCACACCTGAAAATTGTTCATATAAATTTGCGATTCAAGTCTGCCTGCTTTTCATCAGTCGGCAATATTTTTCGCTTCGTTTTTTGGGTTTACATTTAAGAAATGAATCAATTCAGCCATGTCAACCATCTCGAATTCCGCTCTTTGTTTGAGATCTCCGGAACGCCATTTTTTGTGTTTCGATTCCACGTTGTTGGAAAAGTTTTTCCGGCTTATTCTTTTTCACTAGTCCAGTATTTGATGTTTGTCGAAGAGAAAACGAGGAAAAATACGAGGAAACAAAACGAGGAGAAAATGCGAATTTTGCAAACCTTTTGATATCGCTCTCATGTTGGTTATGAATATACGCGTTAAAAATTAGTTTTTGTGATAAAAAGTTGTTTCAATCCTGTTCAACTTCTGATTGTGAGTAAAGTGTGAAAATGTAACGCTCAAGGACGCATCTGTTTGTGAACAAAGGAAACGAAAGATCTGCCTGCCGAATAATGAGATGTAGCACAAATTAATCATGAACGTAGTTTGCTATAAAAGATAATGCGATCAATCAATGCAATCGTGTTTTGTGTTTGTTTTAATGTTCACGTTCTGAGATTCTTTTTTAAAGCGATTATTCCTTAAATAATCTGTCTCCCTGCTTGTTTTTCACATCACTTATCTTTCGTTGTGATCTTTCCATTATTTCATTTGTTTCCATCTCAAGAAATGATATTAATTCATCTCGCCCTTGATCGCTCTTGATCATTTGCGCACACAAACGTATATGAGGTCGAAACTTTTTTCTCCGTTTCAACAACTAAATGAAAATTCTCACTCAGCTATTGCAATCAGTGTGTCCGTTCCACCAATCAACAACAAATTATGCAGACTTTTTTTGATCTGAGCATCTTAAACATAAGGTGAAGGAAGTATTCAGTTTTGTTCACTACTTCTTCGATTCGTTTCGTTCTTTCAATGAATTCCATTATTGATCGCAGTGAAAATAGTCAAATTTTGAGTCAAACTGCATTGAGGCTGGATTACTTTTCGAGTTCCTTTTTAACTCCAAATTTGACTCCATATCAACATCCAGACTTTCTCATCAGTGTAAATATGTGACTGCTCCACTGTTGCGTTTAACACTTAAATATGTGTTTTTTGAGCAGTTACGACATATTGACTGGATAGTCACATTTCCGCTGAAAATTTACAAGCTTCCATTGGTATTCAATAAGTTGGACTTATTTTGAACTCCATCCTGTTTGCAAATTCTCTCCGCTTTTGTAAAATATTTCGATTTTGATGGATTATTCGTTTTACGCTATCAGCTTCGGGCACTTTTGGTGGTTCATATCAAACGAATGTTGACGAATTCAAGTGACATGATAGTTTAATTTGTTGTCGAGCTTAGTGTTAGTGAGGTTATTTGATGTTACTGCTTCGCTTTGTTTTGATTGGATAAAATTGACAAGGTATGTGTATTGCATGAATAGATTCGAGGAAATATCTTCTTCTGATCAATGAGATCGTCGATGTTGGGAATAGACATTCATTGCCGTGGAGAGACAGTTCATAGGGAAACGTTCTGGACGGATAAACACATCTTTTTGTGCGAATATAATCGATATTCTCGATTCATATGAAAACGGATCGAACATGCAAAAATTGGAATGTTCGTTTATTCAGTGTTCGAACGCAATATTCTCTTGTTCACATGCACATTCTCTCTTAGCCGCAGTCATTGCAGTTATGAGTTAACATTGAAATTTGATGCTACCGGTATTGAAAATTTTGGTGGTTAACAACTGTTTTTTTCCAATTTAATTGTAGGCCTTAACATTCGTTCATACTACATTCATTTTCAATATTCCTTTATTGAATCGTGGAACGGAACATTTTAAAGTGAAGAATTCGTGTATATTGCCGACTGCACATGATCATCAATTTTCCCAATCAGTATTGAATTATTTTCCAACTTCATGATTTGATCAAATAGCACGTCAGTTGGACTCATCTACGCAAACAGTTGCAGTATTTAGAAGAGAAGTACCGTGCCATATCGGTTATTCCTGGCGATACATTGATACCATTTAGCAACCATTCAGTTTCTTCATATTGATGTTTTTCTGATTTTCGTCTAATGATCCCGACTCATAATTAATTCAAAGTGTCGATCATAATTAAATTAAAGTAACGAACCAACGAATTTCAATAGATAAATAGGATCTCGCAGGCCCATCGTAGATCAAGAAAAGATGATAGGTAATTTTAAGTTCTTTTTAAAGGTAACCTGATGTGGTAATTTTCCTACTCATTGTTCATTTGATATAAAATTGTACACTCCGCAAAAGTTTGGATGGATTCAATTTACTAATAAGTGTCCGAATTTGATGAATACACTTGCGATCGATCACTGTCAAGGATGTGTTCCGATAAGATCAACCTGATTGTGAAAATAATTGCAGCATCCAACTCAAATAAAAACGAGATTCAACTTGTTCCGTTGCAATAAACATCACAAAAACCATCATTCATGTGATCGACGTTGTCGATCATTCGAACATGAAATGAAAACGTTTTTGAATTTAAATTCGGTAGGAAATTTTGACGAGTAATTTGGTGATGTTGCAACGAAGGATGACTTCAGTGCAATCGCTTTCCTGCACTCTCCCCCAATTCAGCTACTGTAACAATTTTACATCGCTTTTCATCGATCCAAGGAACAGTGATCCGTTTCCGTTTCTTACTTTCTACCATGGGAGCGAAACGCTGGCAGTTTTTCGTTGTAATGTAGATTTTATTTGTGGAGAAAAAGTTTTCTTTTGTTCTGATGACTGCAACAGAATCTACAGCCTGAAAAAATATATTCAAAACAGGCATCACATTCCTATATTTGTTTGGATTCATTTCGTTTTGTAATTCAGCAAGCCGACAACCTTGTTCAAATCGTTTTTATGCTTCATTTGCGATTGCATCGGTTTCGTTCTTCTTTTATTTCACCCATTCCACGAAAGCTTTTTGAATCTCTCAGCCGTTCATACTGGCACATTGTCATTTTATGATCTCATACTTGATGGTCGTATGGCTATAGCAGCAATTTGAATGAAACTGAACGTAAGCCTTTAAAAGTTATTTTATTTGTTTCCAATTCCAACTGAGAAATTTTCTTGTGCTCATGAAATCGCAAGCAGCGATTGTTTCAAACGATGTCTCACTGAGAAGTGATTAAATTTTTTGTCCGCTTGTAGTGCGTCTGATGAAATGATAAAATTTTTGAATTTCTGAAGAGATTATAAAACAACAATTTTGAGAGGTTTTTCACGGAACAGTCGAACGAGAAGTGGAATGTGTTCACACTCAGCATCAATTTCTGTGCGACAATCAGTTATCGATCATATCATAAGCTCGTCACTTCACCATCAATCTTCGAAATTCTTCCCTCACAAACTTCTAAAAACTTCATGATTTCTCACATCATTCGAATTCCTCGACGTTTCTTTGTGAAGAAACCACGACCACGTGGAGTCTTAGTATAAGAAGCCTAGAATGACGAATAAATTGAATCATTTGCAGACTTCTGCTTCACTGAGCTTGAAAGAGGGTATGCGTCGGTCTCTACGTTGACGTTCGTAATTTTCGCCACATCTTGTTGACTGTGGTCATCGCTAATGAAAATCAGTTCTTAAAAACATTTTCCGAGATATTACTGACGCAGGTGAAGCGTTTGTCAAGTCTGATTTCTTAATGTCCTTCGTGATCTTTATATTCATTAAGCAATAGAATTCATTCATTTATAAATATTTTCACGGAGGCTTATTTAACGATGAAGCCACTGAACTCGGATTTTTATTTTACTTTTTACGCAGTAGAAATTCTGAAGCAATTCCATGATCATAACGTACATTTACGGTAATGTTCGTCGGAGACGCTCCATCGAGGTTCCTAACAATCTTGATCACTGACTTTTTTGTCGGGATCCCCTTCAATTCGCTCACCGATGAGGCTCCGCTCCCCTCAGCTGAAAAGTTGTTGCCAGGCGAAGCATTTTGATACAAGCATTTTGCTATGATGTTGTGAACGAATGACGAGTTTAGGTTGAGTTGGGCGAATAATAAATAAGTTGCTGTCGATCCTACTGCATGAACAGAGCAATTTATTCCGTTGTTAAATTTTTGTAATGGTTCATCCCATGCAGTGCAGTATGAGGTGTTCGCTTTTGAGAACGTATGCAGCGTGTTCACGGATAATTAGCAAGCAGTCAGTTCACTCTGTAAATGAACAAGTGCACTGAATGTGATGCTTATGTTAGATATATAAACATTGTTCACTAAAAATCGCATTGCTAACAACGCGCACAAATTGTTCGACGAGCGATCGTTGGTTGGTTGGTTGGTGTTCACACGCTGCAATTCTTTTAGTCGGCATTTCCTTCCCACTTGCGTTCACCGACATTGGTGTGAGAAGATGAATATGGGAAGAGGATGCAAATAGCACATTCATACACATCCGAATCGGATACGTTGCTGTGTATTTTCTTCATTCGTTCATTTGTTTATCTTTTTTGCTTAATCACTGATTGCAATAGCTCATATGCATCTTTACAAACCATAGCATCTTAGCGGAATTTCGTGTCGATCAAAAGTCGACCAACACGAAATTTCGTCATACCGACCGACTGTCGGAACAGTTCAGTGGGAATCCGACTGAACCGGCATTTCGTCATTCCGACAGTCGGAATTCCGACCGAACTTGTCGGACTTTTCCGACCGACCGTCGGTCGATGCCATAACTAACCTATACTATCGTCATATTCATTGCATTTTACCATATTCAATGCATTTTTCATCTTTCAGCATCCTTCCTTACACCAAGCTGACAACAGTAATACAGTAATTTTATCTTACAATTCAGATACGTGATGGCCGCTCTCCCATTGATCTCTGAGCAGATGACTTTTTCAGTTCCTTAAATATTTTGTTCGCTGTGAGATGCGTATTTAAATATAGAAAATTAATGTGTTGATTATGAAAAACAATTGATTTTTTCGAACCTTCTCCGGAAAAATTCCACTTGCAAATTTGCTTCTGCATCCCTCTCCTTCCCCATGTAGCCAACATACAGTCTTCGAACAACTAATATCATCACAATAGCGGTATCTCATCGAATCATTTGCTCTTAATGATTGTTTTTAAGGAACACGTAAAACTGACGAAATTAGGCAATGGGAAACGGTGGAGAAGTTAAAAACTCATAAAATCATTCAATACCAGATTTTTTTGATTCTTTTTGAATTATTTTGTTATTAATAAAATTACATAAATTAAATTTTTTGACATCAAATATAAAATTTTGAATTACATAAAATCAAAATCAGAATATTTTGAATTCACTGATGAACACCATTCAGGCGCAAGAAATTGAAGTTTGAAGGTTTCTTAGAGCCAAGAACCTGACCTGCGATGAAACTAAAAAAAGATTTCTTGTTAGACAGTGCACCCTCTTCCTCCCCTTTCTGTTGTAGTCGACATGCGGTCTTCGAACAAATATCATTAAGAGCGTCTCATCGAGTCATTTGTTCATAACGACTGTTATTAAGAAACTCGTAAAACTGACAAATCGAGGGAATAGGAAATTATGAAAAACTGAAGAACTCATAAAAGCATTCAATGACGAATGCTTCGAATTCATTAATGAGTCATTCAGCTGCAAGAAATTGCACTGGAATGTTTTCTGAGAGGCAAGAACATGACCTGCGATGAGACTCTAAAAAGATTTCTTGCTAAACACTGCATCAACTCTAATAAACGATCATAACGCAGCTGCTCTCGCAGATATGGAACACGTTTCTCATCGAATTTTACTGCTTCTTTCAAAATGTTAGTTGTTTCTAGCGATCGCAATTCTGCAATGATGCTACATGAATAAACAGCTTGGAACTGAAGCACTTTCAGCACGTTCGTATGAAACGCTCAAGAATGAATTAAACATTCGTTCTTGGTTATATCCGTCTAAAAACTTTTTTTTTTCGCATCTCAACTGAACAATCGACTCATTTCTTCTCATTTTTCGGCTCGACATTAAGTTTCCTTCAAATGCTCTTCACTTTTACGTACACCGACCATGAGTGTTGTTGCATAATAATTATTCGTTCCTTCACCAATTTCGTTTCAAACTTTTCGAAAAATCTCCGAAATTTTCTGAACGCTTTTCAATGGAAATTCTTCAAGTGATTTCAGCCACTTATTGTACAGTTCTGAAAGTTTCAGGTTTTTATATTGATTGGTTGTTGCGCGATGAAACCAGTTAATGACTCTGAACATCAAAAAAAGTTTCGAAAAACGTTCAGAACCGAAAATCGCGCTGTGAATTCTTAGTAATTTGACGCATCTCTATGACACTTATGTCGTTTGAGTGTTTAGGTGTATAGTTAAGTAGATTCGAAATATTCACCAGGGAGGTTTTCTTTTTTTTTTTGAAAGAATCTTATGTACAACATCGGCGAGTTGCTCATAGCATTTGACCTTTAGTTTCGCAAGATGGCGTAGTTTCATGCTCCGAGACAGGTTAATCTCAATGAAAAGAAAAGCGACTAAAAATATGACCGCTATCCCGAGGCTTTCCAATCGCTGTTCGCCTAATCCCTACGAAAACATTCCTTCTTTCCTGGTGAGCATTTTTCAATTGCTCATTGTCGCAGATAGCAGAAATAAGTTACCAATTCTTGACAACTGGAATACTTCAAAATGTGAATTACATGGAAGGTTGATACGGACAGGAGAACAAACTTGTTTCTGTTCATCATTTACTGAAATGCTCTTCTTTTTGATGAATGATTTTGGTTCATCATCACGGTTTAGAAACTGAATATTACACTTGATGACAAATATTACTTAGGAAAATTTATGATTTTAATTTTGCTAATTTCTTCTGACTTATCAAAGACGTTTTCCGTTGAATGGAAACAAGGTTTCGATTGCTGCATATGTTCCTATCGGTGAGTGTTGCAGGTGTCTCTTATGCAACCTATTAGTACAGTGAACAATAGCCATTCGGTAATCTGCTGAAAAGCTTGAAAGCTCTTACCTTATGAAGTGAACAATGCAACCGTTGTACGATTCATGAACTGAATATTCAAAATAATCAATTAAAATCATGCAAATGTTTAAATGCGTTTAAGTTTGTTAAAAACCAGTTTTTATTGTTGCAGCATGACATTTCGGTTTCAGCAAACAGCACCAACGATCAGGTGATTATCTAATAAATCGGAGAATTTCGGCATCCAATGAATCAGCTTGCTCATCAATTTGTTTGCAAATTTCCGTTTCAGAGTTTAGACAAATCCATAGTTCAGTCACCTCGTTTGGTCTTATATTGATGGGGCGTTAATTTTATTGCTTTAGACGCACCCATACACTAAATTTGTGTCTTTCCAACGAATCCAAGCGTCAATCATAGGATTTGACTCAACTTTCTTGTGCATTCCAGTCAATCAGCCTCATCCTCTTGCCTAAGCGCTTTATTAAAATGGGTGGTAATTAATCCACTGTATCGGACAGTTCAATTTTTTCTTGAGAGAGAGAGTGAAAAGAGGAAATTGATTGATTGGTATTGACGTGATCCTCGGTGCTATTCATGATGTGTCGTTAGACCAAAGGTGTCACGCATATAATAATTAACTCTGTAAACGTTGCTGCCTTTCAGATGCACACAATTGGTTGGTTTGATGCATTTCGTGAGAATGGTGATCCATCGTGGTTTGGTGATAATCGAACTCCAGTTATATTCGATCTGCAGATATTCGGCTTAGCCGCAGTATTCATAACACCGCTTATTGCGTTCTTTCTTATTCTTCCGGGTGTCAGACAACATCGTATTGCATCGACAGTCACATTTGTGTTCAGTATGCTTGTTGGGGCTATTATTTTAGGTTTGAACTCCTACTTTCTGGTCCTTGTTTGCTTCGACTGGAGTACTGCTCAGTCATACCTATGACAATTTCGGAATCCAAGGATTTAGGTCCACACTGCATGAAATATTCGATCTGGTACAGTAGAGATAAAATTACAGAAGGCGATATTTCCTAAATTTTAAGGTATCACTAATTAAGCAACTAAAAGATCAGATCCATTGGGTAATTTTGATAAGAGCAGGAAATGATAACTTTTCAGTAACTCTGCATCACCCGTGTTGGCATGAAGGAAATGTACGGATCTCGGCAGTTTATAAGGCGTTTACAAATAAACGGATAGATGCAGTACTTGGCGTGAGAATGGGGTTGAATCACGTCAACGTCACTCTTACCAGTAAGTTTATAGCATTTGTTCATCATTCTTCATTTGGTTCTCTCAATAACAATCTGAAATCACTAAAATTTTGCTTTGTCGTATTCGATCAGCTCTGATGAAGATACAGACAATAGCAGTACCTTATGAAGATTGCTTTACGTAGTGGGATTCCCTAAATTACGTTTAATTAAGTTCGAATGGAAGGGAATTTAATTTGTTGCTATTACCTATTCAAATTGGGACTTACTCAGATGGACTTGTAAAATGTATCAAATCGATGGTATTTGAACTGCATTCAGTTCATGACTGATCCCAAATTTCGAAAGGATTCATCCCATTCAAATATTGTTTCAATTGAAGAGCCTTCTTGGACGTTTCTGAATGATGTAATGAATCGAACTCGCGTTTCAATTTGGCACTTAGTAATGCTCTTTTATCCAAAATTTCTAATTGAATCATGTGCATAATTCTCATTAAAATCATCTGATTTCACTTCAGTTCCGTCCAGTTCATCGATAGTTACTCGCCCAACTGATTGATCTGTTTCAGCAGTTCCACCAACCAACGACGACTCAGATTCAAACTCATTATCAGCTCTTGAATTCAACGAGCGTTTCAAATTTTTGAATGGTAAGTAACATGAACAATGCAGGTATGTATCTGCATGCATTTAAACATAATACCTGCTGATTGAGAATCATTCAAACGTATGACACTGAGTAGTTAATCAAACAATTTCGTTGTCTTGAAGTTAATATCAGAAACGTGTTGCAGTCAATAGTATTAGTTTCAGTTTATTCAATGGAGAAGGAACTTGAGAACAGTTTACGAAAAGGATTACCATATCCGATACTTAAAGTGATCGAATACTTGAGCGTTGACCGTGCTGGATTCGTTTGGGGTAGGCAGTATCGACTTGCTGGCTATTACACTCTGTGTATGTTATGGTATGTTTCTTGTTTTACCTCACATCAGCAGTAATGCGAATGCGAAAGTTTCTGGGATCTTGTAACAGTGATGCACCGTGCCTTCAAATGCTGCAAACACTGTGAAATAAAGAGCAGCTCGAAATGCTTCGTTTGGATGCTGACATTGTGTTGGGCATATCGCATGAGAACCGCAAAAACTGAAACGGAATGTTGAAACATCTGACGTAGTAATCATTAATATTAGAAGAATGAAATGCGCAGTTGCCAGATTTTTGAACAGACAATGGCAGCGATTAGCACGCTACCGAAAAAAAAATAGCTTCGCTAGTCGCTAATTCGCTCAAAAAATAATTTTGTTCTATCAAAAATGATCCTCAACAGCGCTAATGACAGAAATACAGTGAAAATTTCTCGCTAAAAGTGTCGATAATTGAAGAAAGTAGCGTCCGCCTTCGCTGAAACGGCAGTCAGCAAACTTAGTTCGCTAATCGCTACTTCCAAATCTCCCTGCAAAACCTGCAATCGAAAAATTGGTGAAACCGTTCTCGGAGTTCATCGGAAACGATGAATTTTATTCAAACGGAATCCGCTCATCAAAAAATTCCGATAATAATAATGACCAAATGATGTCGGACTGAAGAGTCATATCGTCAAGTCCGCGATATGATAAGGATGGAAACGCTTCCGACGAGGTTACTAGTAATTCATGTTAGGGATATTGAGAATTGTATGATGTCTTATGCTTGTTTTCGTGTGAGAACATTCCTGAGGAAGAAAGTAGAGTTAGCAGTAAATTACGGCAATTAGGGTAACTGTCATAGCCAACTTTCAAAATTGTTGAAAGTTGATAATGAAATAATCGAATTCGTTGCCTATTAAGGGAACTGCCTAGCCACTCACATGTCCTTCCCATGGTGGACGAAAATATCGCCTTTATCAATCATGCAATGAAATTTAGACATGCATCACTTAAGAAGTGTAATCTGATAACGGGGTGACGTTGTTCGATCAGCATTGCAGTGCAATCAGTTGAAAACAACAAAAAAGATTGATTTCTTGCAAACTTATCCTAAAGATCATTAAAATCAAAAACCAGAACTTTGGGAAGGAATACCTGGATCATCTGGTTGAGTTGGGCTATCAAATCTTTCCATCCTTCCAATAAACAAACTGATCTGTCTCTGAAATTGAGCAGAATCCCTTAGCGTAGCATAAAGTCTTCCAATAGTAGAGAACCTCTTCTATCCGCTTGTACTGAAAACCATCATGTTGTTGACAAGAATGATGATTATTGTAGTTGGAATATGCAGCTCAATATTTGTTGACTTAAAATCTAAAATTGATTTAAAATCTATTTTCCAAGTCCAGAAAACTTTGATAGAATGAACTAGATGAGCAAGCTGTATTCTGATACAGTATGCCTAAACGTCGTAAAGTTTCTGATTATGACACAAAATTATTCCATTCATACCGAAGTTGACCTTACTCCAAAATTGATTATGTATAACAAAACTGGGTATGTACCAAAATTACAGAAAGAAGAGTACGTGCAAGGGTATTCCAACTCATTGTTTGATCTTCTTCCTTATGCCAGAACTCGTGATGAAAAGTGGTTTTGCAAAAAATTAGAAGACTGTTCGAAATTAGTTGGTTGTGGTCCACAGTGCAAGTTATCGCTACTTTTTGACTCTAACTATAAGAAATTATCGTAGCGGAAGTTATCGCTACTGATTTCTGGTATATGCAAATATAATGAGCCATCGAGCCACCGCAAGAAATAGCTGCACTAACAGCGGAGTAGCGAATAGGCACTATTGTCTACCGCTGGATAATGGCATGCTCGATTCGTGGTTTATTATTGCTCGATTTGGCCAACCTCCTCGATCGCCAGCTAGCTTCTTAACTCGATTCATCAACATTTCAATGCATATTTTAAAAAAAAACAACTCAACAACAAACAAAATACAGGACAACATTTGGAATGTGGTTGATTCAAATGTTAATGTTGTGCTTGGCACCGCATTACTTCTACAAAATGGTGATGACCGTTGGTTCGTGTATGCTGTTTGCGGACTTTATCTATTTCTTGTACATTCCCAAGAATTTGCAAATACGTTTTCCATCTGAAGATGGCGTCATGTCAGTGCTGGACTTCCATCTTTCGACATGCTTTTACGTCACGTTATCGGCGGGTATGCTTTTACGTCTGTTTTATTTTCAAATTTGTTCATAAACCATGAATTATACTCTTCGTTCAAAATGGATTTAATTGGAGTTGATATCGTCTGCAGTACGCTAGTGAATTTGCTCACACAAAATGTATAATTTTCAAATTCTGTCATGAAGTGAATCACGAACATCGCTCCTAAGCACAGAATACTATCTGAATACAATACCCATAAACTAGTAATTCTTTGTTACGTGTCACATGCAGAAACGTATTACATGCAAGATTCTTTGTGATGCGCATTCTGGAGGGATTTAAGATGATAGAAATATGGGAGCATTTAGCGGTGGAAAAAATTGCTTAAGCCTTAAACGACGTTAAAGGCACGCGAAAAATGATCGACGTTTGGAAATTTTTTGAGAGATAACGCAAAGAACACTGAATCCATAATCAGTTAGAAATCTTAACTTCCAAATTGTGAAACGATTCAAATTATGATTTCGAAAAAAACACCGAAATTCATGCGGAAATGTAAAAAATCGATAGGTTCGTGAAAAAATAGATATTTTCACCGGAAATGGTGAACGACTCGGGCGTTTCGGCTTCATATTGCTTAAAAGATCAACGGTTCCAGGAATTCAACGATGTCGTTAATTTTGAACGATACTCTCAAAAAAATTAGAGTTTCTCATCACTGTAAGCATTACGGTTTCTCAGAAATGAACTTGGATTGATGTTTTTTCTATTTACTTGATTTAACATCATTATCATTTTCAGGATTGATGAGTTTTTTGATTGGCTGCGTTCTTTGGGTGCTTCACTGCAAATCGACATACACTTTACAGACATTCTTATCAAGTAATATCGATGAAAACTGTATCACAATAAAACAAAATCAAAAGCATTGTCAGTCGATTGAATATCCATCTTTATCACGTACACCAGCAACAGATTCGAGTGGCGATATCTCAGTGCACAATGAGAGATTCTGAAGGCAGCTTTTTATATCCACACAAGTTTGCAGCATTGACGCCAACAAATTTCAGCAATATTTCAGTTGTTTTGGATGATAAAAACTGAAAATCGTCGAAACTGCAAATACTCCAGAATTTGGTATTTACTTCTGCTTGAATAACATGAGCTGAATGTCTGTTATGTGTTAGTGCAATTAGAAAGAGTTGTTTTCATTAATAATTTCTCGTACAATAAATTTTACGATCTGTTCTTCTGTGTGTTGCACAGGCATCGAAAGCATGATTTGTAAAGTGAAATATTTCATCTTCATGATCGATCCTCCAAAGTAAACGATGTCCTAAAGAGCTGTGCAAGCGTGCAGACAAAACCTTCAATTAAAAACCAAACTTAATACAGTACTTTTGAATGATGCTCACGCTTGTGAATATTCGAGTTGTTGATGGAAATCAGCGATTAGGCATTTAATTATGTCATCGTTGAGATTTGTGCGTTGAACTCAATAATCGGGGAGAATTGCACATGACCAATGGTAATGGACTACAATCTCGATGTACGGGAAAGGGGTCAAAATCATCTGGAAATGCTCTTATGATAGAATCGGATGAGAGAGAGCTACGTGACGGCGTGAAGATTCGTTGGCTGTAAAATATCGTTCTCGAATGTTGGCATTTTGAGCATACGAATTCATGCGAAAAGAAATGAATGTCACAACAACAATATCAGACCGTTAAAGAAGCCATAGGAAGAATGACATTCAACAGTCACTCGTTAGTTTTTGTATGAAAATGTCCTTTTCACGGCTTCGTGAACATCGAATGAGGCCAAGCAATGCCATTTCTCATCGCTTAACCAAATCTCATTAAAACCCGATCAATTTCTCAGCACACAGCCATAATTTTGAGCAACGACACAACGCAAATATTATAAAATGTCAACAATAAATAAATGTATCATCAATGATGTATTCTTCAAATAATTCGGAAAATGGCCGATGATAATTCGCTGAAAATGCAGCGTTGCATCGTATTTACATGAGTCGCATTCACACGAGGTCGATGCTGATGACCGCAGACGGTCAAATTGATGTTGCCTCACTCTTACAATGAGCAGAGGGGGAGTTGCGTCGAGAAATCATGAAACAACGAAACTTTACTCTTTATCCATGTTTTTATCCAGGAATGCGTCGAATATGAAAGACGCTGATATCTGATCATGCTCCACTCTGAAAATTCGAACGCATTCCATAAATCTGAACAGAGGTGAAAGCCGACTCACGATTTTCAGACTTATTATGAGCCGCATTTGCGATGTATTTCCAACAAATTTTTTCGAAAAAATTTTAATATTCGAAACTTTCGCACGACTTGAACAGATGAATAACAATATTGAGAGATTTATGTGGATCAATAAACGAATTTAAGAAACTCCGCAATGTTATGATGAAATTTAAAGAGAAAAGAAGAAAAAAGACTATCAATGGAAAATCATCAAGTTAATAAAACAAAAACTGATACTGAAAAACCAGTGACCGCTAGGTGTGATCACTATGACAACCCACGACCCAGTAAGAACAATACACAAACTATCTCACATGAGTAATCGCCGTTTCAATTTGTTTATTGAAATTTCATATCATTTGAATTTTGACAACTTCAAATATCCATCTATAAATTACGGTGTTCTATAAATTCTGGATCTATATCTAAATTCTCGTCGTTTCCACATGCGATTCATTATTGATGGGTGATTCAATAAATTTATTATAAATGCAGTGTATCGTGCTTATGCTTTACAAGTTCCGGATGCATTTCTTCATAATTTTTATGCGTGTTCTCCATAATTGATGTATTCTTCATCATACGTCGCTATTACTGTCGAAATGCTTATATACGTCTCATACATTATCAATATACTAAATGTCATTTATTATGTTATAACACAAAACTTTCCGGTGCCATATGTACACATGTCTTATTGTCTTATTCCTTGATGATGGTGTAAAACACCGAAACGGTAGAAGGGACACGTATTCCAGGCCGCACAAAGGTACTTTTTCCTTATCAGTTATTTGATATTATACTATTCATATCTTATTATTTAGATTTTATTCGAAAAGTAAAATGTTGAGAAAAAGATGTTGTTAAAGAGCAATTCTCTAACAAAACACGCTTAATACGTATGAATATCTTGGTGCAGTTCACAACTTTGGTGGAACTTACGACCAAAACTGATCTATAACGAAGGTGTCGGTCCCAATCGGCGACGTAAATCGTCTTTTATCTGCCTATTTACATCATTCTTCTCAACTACATCCGTAAGGTTGCGGTTCAGAAAGATCGCAGCTAGTGCATGTCAACATTGACATGAACAAGGCATATAGGTACAACATATTCACTGCATTCTTCCGCTGCCCTAATTTGCCTATTTTGGCTTGCATTTATCAGTTCGTTTCATCGCGTCTCTAGGAGTTGGGTTGAAGTCCAGATAGGATAAAATAAAAAATCACTGGTTTTAGGAAGTCAGTCGTTTTCAGCAAGATTGTCGGCATCAAATTTTGAGGAGAAGTTAGTGAACGTTCGTCTCTTTCTCTGCTCTTGCAATTGCCAACCCATTTCCCATGTGGTTTATCGGCATCATAAGTGCTATAGTCGCGAGTTGGTGGCGCCTGTGATGATCCAGTCTCTTGATAGGAAGTGCAATCACAGCCTGGCAGGGCGATGACAGATTTAAGGACGCTGAGGCATTTCTTAATAGATGAAAGGATATTGACAAGGTGTCAGGGTCGAACACGGATGGTGCTTTATGCATCAATGGTGTATGGAAGCACCGATTGTTCACGAAGCAGCATTGTTGACAAAGCAATCATTCAGATCCAACTGAATCAATGCTTGAGCGGCCAGGCCCTCATTCCTTTTAATTAGTCGCATATTGGCTGTGATCAGGAAGAGATAAACGATTTTCAGGGTTGAGAGCGTATTAAATATCGTGTTAATAAACACAACTAAAAGATGTTTATATTTGATTGATACTAAGGACATTCAGGCTTGTTAATACGTAATCATAGCACAAAGGAACTGGAAAAAAAAACTAAATTATCAATCGAGCATTAAGGAAGGAAGGTAATTTGTGTGCTTATCGAGGTGACATCATGCTCACTTCACGGATACGAAATAGAATCCTGCAACCAACACATATTGCGACTAAATTTTATCGCAAACCCCCAAAAGTTTTGGCAACGTTTTCCGTGCACGTTTGAATAATGATCTGATTTGTTGAGTAATCGAATATGGCTGTTTTGTGATTGTTTGTGTGTTATTTTGATGGTTGATGGAATGAATATTTGAGTTTTGTAATAGATTTGATAAGCGTTCATAATTTCAGAGTGAAGGCGCCCGAAATAGATAGATCATCAATGAATGAAGATAATGAAGATGAAGTATGCGAAGATAGACTGCACGGATGGTATCCTCGGCTGTTGGGATGTCTATCAGATCAGCTCTCACACAATAGCCCGACCGATTTTAGAAGTTCAATTCTTTTGTCACTTATAGCACGACTAAATCTTACTCCTCTTAACGGTTGGTTGGTTCATTTTGATCGCATTATTCATCCAGATCTAATGCATTTTCTTCACTGTTGCTTTTATTATGATTTGCTTTGGTATTGTGATTGCTTTTTAAACTGCCATTTGTAGTGCAATTAGACACATAAAATATTCTCATATTTGACACAAAAAATATTCTCTCAGTACAGAGCCGATTCAATTTCAGGTGATTCGAATCAATTGCAATCGATTTGTGATTCGTTAAGTGAATTTTTGAGTACAGTTTCGTTGAGTGAAGTCATTTCACAAACTCAGCCGTTAACATTATTGAATGCTTTAACTCATTTACCAACCATACCCCATACTCCATTGGCACCCTGTGACGATGATGACGAGGGTGCTGATGCTGGACGTGAAACTACCTCTCAGCAACACCGCATATCACCCAAGAAGGGCCCATCGGTTATTTTAAATTCTCATTGTTTTTTGCGGAATGAAATTTTCTCGATGACTTGATCTCTTTTGAATCGTCACAATTCGTTTTTCATATTCTGCAAATATTTCCCGAACATTTTTGGTCTGTTATGAACGAATACCTTTTGGAGTTCATTTCAGGAATTGTTTGTGTAGAGATTTGAATGTTATTTACGATAATTTGATTGCATAAACTTCTTTTATCAGCACGATCATATGAGCTTACCATTGCATTCAATTCAATTTGTTGTGCTCAATGTATGAGTCAGTTTGTTGAGAATTAGATGCTGTATTTTTGAACCACAGTGGTAATTTTCGTGTTGTAGTTTGGAATTTTTCATTCCAACATGTTCATTTTAAGGTATTTTTTTCCGAATATCTTCTGCAAGAAGATTCCGATGGTTTCTCAATATCTTATAAGGATCATCCTCCTATGCTACACGGTAATATTATCTATTATTCAAGACGAAATCAAAGTGCCCTTTCGGAGCTGTTTGAAAAGATGAACTAGAATCTGCTCGGAGAAGATCTTTAATACTATTAATTAAATGATCGTTTCATGATGAATCTTCTTATTTCAGTCAGTGTATCATTGTCAAATTGACCATCGTGAAGTCGATAATCATAATGATAGCAAGCGTCTTGATAAGAGAGTGAGTTAATGAGGTGTCTGTTCAAGGTGACAATTACGATTTGGATGATGCCACTTTGTGTATCCTTCACGATATGTGCGTTGCTGATATCGAAGAAACTCATTCAGTTTTCGAATGTGTCGCATATTCCCTCTCAATTATACCACGCATATCCAACTTCACAAACAACAATCGTTTCTCGAATATTATCGATAATTTTATGCATACTTTAATGCCCGGTTATTTCACTTTTCTTTCGATATTATTTCATTTTCCTTCTCTCTTTTTTCTGCGTTCTTCGCGAAGCATTTGGTACTTTTGCTTTTATTCATCAAGGTTTCGCATGTTCTTTTCTGTTATTAATTCTTGTCATAGCAAGTGACAGAATTTAAGGTGTTTTTGAATTTATCAATGCTTTCAGATGTGAGTCAAGTGGATCAGTTCTCGAATTGGGTTCTGTTATCATCACTCCTTGTAAAAGGTGCTTTGTATGCAGCTAAAAATGAGATCTGCATTGAAAGGCGTTCAAAAAGTTTATCGAATGTGATCGAATTCTCGATTGCCTTTGTTAAACATGTAAATTTCAAACATTCGTTGTGTTGTTTTCGTTTTGCTTAATAATTCAAAATGGACAGTAACAACCTAATATTACACCATATTCGGTTCGAATCTATATTTAACTGAAAGTTGAGAATTACTTCGAGAAACCGATTTAAATTCATCGTTATAAGACGCTTCATTAAAGGTGACCGATAACATTGGTTATGGATTGAAGGAGAGTTCGCAGGAAGTGGATGTCATTAATTCTAACAAGTCGACTTTGTTGTATTCACATTTTGATCACATTTTCAAGTTCGTTAGCTTTTCGCCTAATTATTCATCGATTCTTTACGATTATCTTGTTTTTATCCCATATGCTGTTTCTACCTTTCACTTCAAATTTTGCATCACATTGTTCTGATCGTTAAAAGATTTCGACCTTTTTAGTGGTCGGTTTACTCCGCAATATTATTTCATGATTTCAGATTCTTAACATGGACAATTGAAAGTGTTTCATTGCCGTTTTGTGTATCGCTGCATGCTGATAGACAGTTGTCTGTTTGTTTGTCGGCCTTATCAGTTTTACAAGAGAATCATTTTGTTGATACAATTCGCGATATATGTGCTATAATAAACGAGATTGGTATCAGTTTTCGTAGAATCCGAGACACGTTTCAACACTTCACTAGCTCGTTATATACACTCTTCAGAGCACTCGTTGAATCAGTTAATCAAAATAACTCACTCAGTAAGAGTCTTCCGCAGAGCACGATCAAGGTTTTAGTTTATTTTTTTCTTACTTTATTACCATGTCTTACAAAGTTTCTTTGAATGGGGAATATGTGAAGCAATTGTAAATCATCTAATGTTCATTACATAGATGTTCAAAGCGAACTGATCGGATGAAGAGCATTCAGTGTGCTCGTATTCGCAGAAGAATGCAAACATTTTTATCACAAATTTTATTTGACTTATTGGTGGTGCAGAGACAGTGGCTGTAAAGACAGTAACTATAGAGCATTTCTTTATAGTTGCTGAGAGTTTAAGGAAGTAATCGTTTGTCACAAAATTCAAAATCGTTTTTCTCAAGGTTCATCACTCTCATGACCATTTGCTATCCACATCCACTCATCAACTAACACTCACTTCACATTCGCCTTCAACCGAATTTGAAACGGGTTCATGTGCGTTCGCTTATTTGTACCGAATTTTTGCTCAGATGTTAGCCAATTGTTCCGATAGGTTCGTTGTAAATTTTAATTCTTTCGCTAAAGATTTCATTCCCTTGAATCTTAAAGCAGTGATCACTTAAGCATAAGGGTTTATCCAAGTTAAATTGTTGAAGGAATAGTGCAAAACGGAAGATTTATCGGAGAACTGAAGCTGTGAACTTTTCTTTTCCATATTTTGTTCGACTCGAATGAAATCGTAATTGTGCAGTGAAAAGAGCAAATTACCGTACCGCATTGATCATGTGTTTATAGAACTATGCTGGATGTAATAATATACACGATTTCAACGTTACCAGCAGGCCTATGTCCATGTATAAGCAAATCATCAGTTATATCATCATTATTCATCGAACCTCTCATCCATACTCAATCCTCATCCGTCCTAAACGCACTCATCGTTCATCTTCGTTTCTCGACGCAGACAAAGTATTCTTTTATAATGCGTTTTGCATGTGCTTTTATCCTTTTACATGTCACTTATCGTTTCAGTATATACAGATCATGGGTTTTGACTTCCGATCAGTCATTTGAAAGTTTAAATATCATTGTTTAATCGTAGCGATGAGATGGCTCTTTGAGCGAAGCAGCAAGATGAGTGAGAATTACGTCTTCACAGTTTCTTGAAGTGAATGTTTCTTGCGCGATTCAATATGGACAGCATTCTCTCAAGAATTATGCTTCATTAGGTGATAATCAATGAAACTTGAGAAATTTTATGAATATTAAAGTAGATTGTGTGCAGTTGATTCTCTTCGTTCACAATGTAACGCGCATCAAATCAAAACTTCGATCTGACTTTGATCAATTAAAACGATCATCACAATTATTAGAATACCGCTTGCTGACTCATCGAACCGATTATCATTTAGAATTCAATCATGTGAACTGTGAAACTTGCTTCAGACTGATTATTGAGGATGTATCACCAGAAATAATCGAATCGCTAGCTAAAATGATACAGTGTTGTGGTGTCGCGAATATTGATTACATTTTACGCCTACTTTCAATCATTTTTCCGGGTAATGGAACTGTGTGTTTTTTGCTTTGATTTGGATTAAAATATTACGTTAGATATTAAATTAAACCTCAATTATTAGACCTTCGGTGAATGTGATACTTTCTCCGAAAATTTGTGTCAGAAACATTTTTAGAATGAAAAATTTTTCTGATGTATATCAGGAACTGAGAATGTTTCACGGATCACTGAATGCAGATTTTGATTTGTTTTTGTGGAGTTGAAATGAAGATGAATGATTTGATGTGCACGTAGTGCTGTAAACATGCTTTTGATTCGGGGATTTTTTTTTGATAAGAGGAAATATTTTTTGCCGGTGAAAAGTGTAATGTAAGCTTATTTCAAGATCTGTCTGGTTCGAATGCAGAACGGTTGTGCGACCGATTGGTTTATCGTTGTTTGGCATTACAAGAGAAGAATGAAGTGGAAACTGATAATGATTCTCAATTACTTGAAAATAAGTTGATTTTATTCCTCGCAAGCCATATCATCGGAAAGCAGGATTGTTCGCTGATTACTCGGTAGTGAATTATATCGTATAATTTTCATTCAGTTTTAATCAATAAATTGTGTTCTGACATTTGATATATCGATGAATAATTGATCCAGTACCAGCCGGAAATGTTCGTCCCTCAACATACACCGAATAGACTCGTTTAGTGTATTGGGAAAAAATGCTGACGATTTTCGACGGTTTTGTATTCCTTCTACGTTGAATCGGCTTTGAATTCGGTTGTTCACAGGCCAAAATAATAATGCTCCGAAGTGCAAAAACTTTTCGATTTAGGTGGAAGCTTTGAAATATTTTATGAATATTTCATTCAATGTAATCATCGCATTCAACAAATATTATTCTCGTTATCGAATAATAAAAACATTTTAGCAAGATTTTGATTCCGTTTCTAAAACGCACTGACGATTGCACCGATCTATTCACTTCATACATTCCACTCTTTCGTACTATCCTGCTTTTGGATTCCACAGTTGCCGAACATGTTAGAACATTTCATTTTTCGTGTAATTTCTATTTTATTAGGTCGTATTTGTGAACGGATCTGTCATTGTTGCACTTTGCAAGCAAGCTCAGTTCATTGCACTTATGCAGTCGTTTCAAGTGTTTCAAGCAAACCTATTCTACAAATATCGACCATTTAAGTACTGTTAAAAATTTAAGGTGAACGAATTATGTTCAGCGCTGTGTGCTCGAATGGAACGTGACTTAAGTGTTGGTCGTTCAGATATTTGGACGTTGATTGCAGCCAGAGAGTTCTCGATGCCGTTGTTATCAGTTGCTGATCTACTTTACGCATTCATTTCCAAATACAATCTAACAGGTTATCATCACATTACACTTTTGAAAATATCTAAACACATTTCAGAATGAGATGTTATTTGTGAATGAATTAAATTAAGATGATTATTTGTTATGCGTATCTCAATTTACTGCAGATTTATCGGAATCGTTGATGCGTCGGTTGCGTGGATGTAACGGTGTATTTATTGATGTGTGTTTGGATTGGATTCAATCGTCGACAAATCAATATTCCCATTTGAACAGAATTGGAACATTGTTTGCGGTCACAACGGCGATTGTTCTGTCTTGTGAACGATTATCTTCTATGGTTCGATCATTTTAATTCTTCGACCGTTTGTTGTTTTGTTTTTGTTCCCGATTCGCCAAGAGCTGAAGCTGTATAGAACATTGTCGTGTACTTTTTCCATTTTATTTTGGCTGATTTTCGTGAGCTGTCTTTTTAATCAACTGAGCGGCATGAATTTCTGAATGGTTTTTTTTCTGGAGCGTTTAACAAAACCTTCAATATTATATGACAAGTGAAGTTTCTCTCTACGAAGATGTTTTCTTTTAAAAAATATCAAATGTTTCCTTCTGTGGTAATGAATTTAAATGAGGCAGATTTTTCCCTCTATGAAACGTTTCATAATTGCATAGTATTTGCTTCCCAATTTTTCTTCCTGATGATTCATATTCTCACAATTCCAGGTTCAGTTCATGGAACAGTTAGAGAGTGACACAATAAGTAGTATTCAGAGTCCAGTTTCATTACGGCTGATATATTGCTTAACGTCAGCCCTTTTCGACTACTCGCTAGAACCACTGATGAAACGTCCTCAGTATCATCATCACAGCTGCATTCAGTGTCAAAGTCTTCATAGTGGTGAGTGTATATGACTTTTCACTGTCATCCTTCAATGCCTCTCAGCTTTTCACTTTCTGAGATTGCGACTATGCGTCTGTTTTCCCGTTTCAAAATTTGTGAATATGCGATATCAGTGATGTTTCGTCATCTGAAATAAAGAACTTGGTTGTTTCAGTATGCGAACATGAGTTTGTGGAACGTGCTCGAATGCAGTTTCCGTCATTGTCTCTGATGGCGATTGGCATATTGAGTGATGCAGTAAAGCGATGCAGTCGATTAAGTGATTCCGATGAATACTATATTAAATGTTCGTGTAGAAAAATCAAAACTCTCTCGCAGTTGACATTCTCGAATTTGGATACATACACGATTAATAACGCAAGTTTTTAGTTTCATTGACTGCATTCGTGCTTCTTCAATGCTTCCTTACATACGGTTCTTGAAATTATCCAGATCTTTATGTTTTGTTTGTTAAAATGACGCAGTGGGAATGCTGATTTATTTTCAGATGATCGATCGTTGGCAGGTATTGATTGAAAATCTGGTCTGTACATCCGTATCAGTTGATTGTTTTGGTGCTGTTTTGGACGTTTATTCGAATTTTATCTCATTCGATAACCAATCAAATCGACTAAAAGTACTCATCAAGTTGATCCGTAAAGCACCTCATTTGCAAGTGAGTACTGCGACTTGTTCCAAGTGTTAATCGTTCTTGTAGTGTATAAGTTTGTTAGGTACTGCTGAAAGCATTCACTCTTCTCCTGCAGTATCATACAAATAAATCCATATAGCTGCGACAGAAGATTGCTCAGTCAGAAATATCTGAATGAATTATTGGTATTTGAGGATTGATTTGCAGAGGAGATAACATCATTCGTATTGCTCTAGATTGACGTCTTCTTGAGCGCGTTATGGCATAGAAGAGTTCGTTTCGTTTCAGTTAACCGTTTTGGAAATTTTATTGGGATTAGTGGAAAAGAGCGCAATCGAACCGAGCGAATGCATTGCTTTTCCACAAAGTGCATTGGCAGACATACCACTCGATAACGAGAACGATGAAAGGCCGGATAATGTGGCCGCGGATAAGGTGATAACTTTTGCAGTACTCTGTTTATCAGTTGCTCTTCAAATAATTTGGATGCGAAATGAGAGTAAGAGATACCTCTCATCGTCAGGCGTGCGTGCATAAATTTTTTAGGGATGAAAAAGTTTTTTGGCTTCGAATTGATGTTCTGATTTATGTTTTAGAATCGCCATGTTTCAGCTTTGATTGATTGATTTAACGTTTTTTTCTGCTTCATCTGAATCTACAACTTTAAATGTAAATTTGTAAATTGTCATAAGTTTAGAATGTGCTGAAAAGATCATTGCCCAGCACATCGTTGTTCATGTCTACGTTGGAGAAGTTTTTTTCGTTGACTACGGATGATTCGAAGAAGACATGCAGTCCACGATCACAATCGCAAGATCGCCGACAGTCACCGTCATCTTCCATTGTGATTGTTGACGATGACGATGAGAAGTCGATGTTACTGGGTACGAATCCAGATGAAACTGACAAAGAATCCACGTCTCGCTCATCGCCGTTTCTGCGTTCATCTCCGGATATATCATTCGCCGCCGAACTGTCATTGGGATCGCCTTTTAACGTATTCCTCAGTGATGGTATCAGTGTATCTTTTTGGATACGTCTAAACGCTCCATTGAATAAACAGGTTATTCAGTAGTTTTGATTCGAATACGGTTCTGGACTGAGGTGATTAGTGCTCGATCGGAGAGACATTTTCAAATGCAGTCGATTTTATTCTTTGTTGCAAAATAAGTAACAAATTTGAGTGCCTAAAATTAACTGATAAATTAATGCAGATTGATGTGGGAGACGAACCTCGTCGAATATCCATTTGTTCGCTCGGTTCCATTGATTATTCGTTTTCACTTCTACTCTCGCCTGATGCTCAGAGCGTTTATATCGTGTGAGTGGTTTCCTCACTCTGAATTTTTGCTTCTTTCATTCAGCGATTCGTTTGGTCTTTTGAAAATTCTTTCAAATTGAATGTTTTAACCTGAATTGATTACTGAGTTTTGATGTTGTTTTTGAACTGCGTAAAGGATGATTTGAGAGTGTTAATTTCAGGAACATGTTAAATGGATGTGTGGTGATGCGGAAGCGTTTGAGATATTCATTGACTGCTTCGCAATGGACTCATTGTGTCATATCGTTCATTGTGGAACAGGGAATGTATTCCGTCAATGTAAATGAATTCCTTTAGTTTCTATTTTATTCTAAGCAACTTTCATTAATGATTGTTAATTATTCTCATTATTCTCGAGTCGTTGAATGCTTCATGTCGTTTCTGAATGTAATATTTCTTGAACTTATTTATAGTTTGAAGTTTTTAAGAAAAATTTTTACAACAAAATGAGTTATTGCAAAATGAAATGTTGTAAAGTTTAGCATAAAGTTTGCTGCTTATAATTTAGTTGACACTTTGAATATCAGATTTTTTCGTCAATGTTTATGGAAATCTGCTGGATAGTAAGAAAACCTCAAATATACTTACATAAGATGTAGGTTGTCTTGAATTTGCATCTAAATTAAAATTTGATTGCATCTAAATTAAAATTTGTTCAAGGTAACAATAAACAGTCATTCAACAAATTTGACTGGTGAATGTCCACCGATATCGAATCTCTCATCAAAACCATTCATATTCGCATTCGGAGCGCTTGAGAACGGTCCGGATCATACGGACATATCCTTTGATTTATCAACGATATTTGCTTTCAAAGGTAAAATATTTTCATGAGATTCAAATGTAATAATCATTTGAGTTGTTCGCTAGAATCGCTCAGATACGTTCATTAGCTTTATTAACTGGGAATATGGCACTATAACAAAGCACTTTAATATTTATGGGTGTCTTCTCATGACTGAGTGATTTGATGTATTAGTTTTATTGAAGAAAATTTTTGAATGAATGTTTACATTCACATGCGGTTTTCGTAATTTATGGTGTTGTTCGCAGTGAGGAGATTTTGAAAATTGTTTACGAATTCAGGTGCACTATCGAGTCAGTATGCGTTGTTGTTACGTGCGCTCGGATGTGAGTGTTGTTCGTTGGCTGAGACACGCGTGATAAACAATTTGAATGTGGCGCTGAATAATCTGATTAATCCGCCAACCGTTTTGTCACCGTCGATATCGATTCTGAGTTTGTTGGGCGATACTGAAATGCATTTGTCACGTCTCCAGCGATCATTTCTTTTCGTTATTCGGTTCGTTTTCTTGTCAGTCTTCTTGCTTTTGCGCTTGGGTTTTTCATGTGATCATGGTCAGTTTATATCATTCGTGGTCTGAACTTTTCATGAGGTTGTGTTTTTGTGCAAATTGAATTTACGTTCTGTTTCGTTCAGTTCAGTTAGCGTTATGTCATGCATTATAGTGCAGCGAAGTATTTAATTTGTAATTGCTCAGTTAATTTACGGTCGTCATCGGTAATCAGTCAAATATAAGCACCATCGTGAAGTTGTGCATAAGGATTTCACGTTTTCTTCACTTGATTGCTGCAAAAATGCGGTCCTACTTTGGGAGTTCATCTGAAAATGAGGTGTTATACGGAGAATTACAGTTGAGGATGCTGGCCTTCAAAGTGACTTATCGTTGTTTTAGCAGTTCATCAGCACACTCATTTGGTGTCAGCATTCTGCAACCAGGTATTGATGCGCAAGTGGCCATAAGCGAAGGTGACGGATCAGTGCTTGGCTTGACGATGCTTCAAGATTATCCAATCTATTGGCGTTGTCGTATTGCACAGCAGCAAATCTTGTCAATCGAACATCTGTTCATACCACTCGGATCCGTTCATCTCTTCTTCTTTCTGTTTGCGCAGGCACGTTTGATTGATCTTGATGATGGGTGTTCGAGTGGGGGACGTTTCGATAGTTAATTGTATTTCAGACAGTTGATATGCATTGCGATAGCGATGTGCAGTCGATAGCGTTGCGCCTTCTGATGACATTTTCACATCGCACACCGTCGTCAATGAGCGAATTCATAAAGTCATCAGGATATGCGATAATTGCGAGATGTTTATCGTCACAGTTTGCATTCATCGATTTACCTGTCGTTAATGTTGGTCTAGATTTATTTGCCTTCTTTTTAAATTATCTTCATTGATCATTTTGTTTATGGCATCAATCATCAGTTGCTTGATATTCTCTCTTCTAGAGTACGAATTTAAAGTAGAATTTGGTATCTGACATTGTGACTTGTTCGTCTTTGCTATCGATATTCCAAGTGTATTCACTTCATTTAAAATGTTTAAGGAGGTTCTTCGTTGGTGTATCTCCGAACTGGAATGGAAGACGAACGAAGTCGCAAGACCGACGCCTTTATCTCTTATCATCGATCCAGACCTGATATGTGCGCTATTTTGTTGTGCCGATATTTGGTAAGATTTTGCACTTACTTACGAATTCGATTACTCAATTAGATTTGAACGTCATGTGGCTGATTGTTCACTAAAATTGAAGTGAGGGAATTAAATGGTGTGCATTAAGATAGTTTCCAAGATGGGATCATCTTCTAGGAAAGGGAATGATCGGTTCGTGCACTGGATTCATCTGGCAGAAACAATAGCCGTATGTCTCTCGGATACTTTCGCACGTTGTTTCGACTTCAACACAGCGCAGTTGGTTCGAGTTCGTTTCCTCACAGAACTCTTCAATGTAAGTTCTTTTTATTTTCGTTTGGATGCGTATAGCACGAGACAGATAAAAGGAATTGATCGTTTGTGTCAGTAATTTTGATTGTCCACAAAAGTTGAATGAATCGCTTCTGTGACATGGAATGTACTTTTGCATGTATTGCAGACATGCAACATAATGTTGCAAGATGCCAGTAATTTTCATGCTGAACACGGTGAAGCCGTGAGATTGGTTAAATCGCTCACTGTCATAATATCTTGTCTTATTGGATCGCCCGAAACAACTGATGCAGTGATTTTCTTATGGCATTTCATCCTCTTATCACATCCAGCTGCGGACGCGTTCCTGCAGTATAATTCGTGTGGACATAACGACTGGATTAAATCTGGTATTGTTGTTGTTGAGTGTCCGTGCATATTGTTTGCTTTGCGAAGTTAATAGTTACCTGAAGAGCTTTCTCAAGGTTGATTACTAGTGCATTTCTTTTTGCATTTTAAAAATATCGTCTCGTCTGTGATAAGGATTCAGTTGTTACACATTCACTTCGTTAGCAATGAAGATGGTTTTGTCACTGAAAAGGTAAAAGTTGAATGAATATGAACGAACATCTTGCAGCATGCATCAGTGAACTTCGGATGGATATTATCAGTGGTCAGTCGGCATTGGCGTTGCGCTTAAATGATTACGTTCGATTGCTGGGTGCAGGTGAGTGTTTCTGATGCAGGCATCAACTGATAGATTTTCGTTCATTTATTCATGCATGCAAGTGGTTGATTGCAGTCGACGTTTATCTGTTATCGTGTGCAATCCACGAAAGTGACATATTTTTGAATTTTATTCGATAATTTTAGGTTACGTAGCAGATTGTTGGACAAGGCAACGTTCAGTGATTAGTTTACGCTCGGCGTATGAAACGGCGTTGCAGAAGAGTGTTGCCGATGAAGAAAGTCATTCATCCAGCAGTGCATCTCCGTCCGCCTCGAAACAGCTCATCAGTCAACCACAGCAACAAGACCAATCAAATCATTCTGTACTACCTGATCTTGTGAGTTCGATTCTCAGTTTTGCCAAAAATTAACCTAGAATTGCTCTTGAAAGACTGGAAAATCCTATCAGGTAATATTTTTCTGACTGAAAGCAACGTGCTTTTTTTAAGTCGATTGTCTTCTTCGATCAGTTTATATTTTGAAAGTTTTAAGTGTATGAAAGAGCAATGTTCTGACAAGATTTGGTTTGTTTTTATTAGGTGAAAGGTATTGAACAAGAGTTGATCCAAGAAAGCGCAGGAGAGGACACTACGGCTGACGAGGATGATATGAATAATTTGGAACATAATGCGGATGGTCGTGAAGATTCGGAATGTCACTGGACTGGTGCACTTCGTTGTGGTATGTTTACAATTTTTCATTACGTGAAATTGACCATTATTATTGATAATTATTTGCAAAGCATCATTCTGCTCCCGATTATTTCCAGCGGTTTTGTGTCCGAGAATATGCTCAAGTAAATGAAATGAGCTAGAACAAAGGCATTTGACTATATACCTAGATCATGCATTTACCTGGATCAACTGTATCATTTCGTTTTCTTGTGATCCATTAGTTGAGGAAGTGGTTGCAGGTGCCATAGAGCTGTTATCAGTGGTGATTCAGAATGGAACGGATTCACTGATAATGGCAATCCTACATGATGCGATCAGTTGGCAGTCGATCATTGTTTTACTGTCAAATCAAGACGATGTCACTTTCCGCGATTCCGTCTTTGTTTTGCTTCAGAATGTCTTGGTTCGTTAGATTTCCCTTCAAAAAACTGTTTGAATAATCTGATTTCCAGCAGAACATTTATGAACAATGGTTAAAGTTTATCGTTCATTAGGTTTTAATTGAGCGGTTTTTATCGTATAACTAATGCCTTAAAGTCATCGTTTGAATGCGTACTAAAGTTCAGTTCGAATTTTATGAGTTATTCTACCAGGGTGATTCTGTTTCAGTTACGTTCTCCATGTGCCGTTCGAGTTTCGTTCGTCAAAAATAATGGATTCGCAATTCTGGCCAATCACATACGATCGCATCCGATTACCTCAGTTATTGCGAATACTTTATTTTCGGTTTTGTGTGGTGAATATGTTCGATTGGATGAAGGGTGCGTTTAGTTGCTTCTTTATCGACGTTATCTTCAGATTACTTTTGTCCGATAGAGCACCATATTTGGACTGTGTCGAGTGCCTTTTTTAATTTTCAGTTTGGACTCGACTCATTTACAGCAGACATTTGTTGACAATTTCACTTGTTCCGTATTCGATGCGATCTTTGTGATGTGGGAAGAATGTGTCACTGTATCGGACTTGTCACTCTTCTGGAACGTCACCTCTGCGCTTCTGAAGGTTCTTATTTTATAGTTCCTTCGTTTATTTTTCCGAGTATGTTCTGGGAAGAAATTGCAATTAGTTGGTGGTGAAAAGGGAGGATTTTACAAATGGTTCATCTCTTATAAAGATGTTACTCGAGGTCAATGAAATGTGACAGTTTTCAGATATATGAAGTGAACTCGCTCTTAATGCAGGCAATGATCGATGCGCATTTATGTGAAACTCTTGTTAACATTTTACGTCGTATTGCCTTATTACCTGAAATGTGCGAGGGATACTTCTTTCAGTTTGTCAAATAATTTCGTAGATGTTATATCAGATTCTTGTGTTATCGTGATCAGTAACAAAAAAATTTTCTGCAGCAGTAATGATCAATCGAAATTTACCGTTATTCTATTAACTTTTCGGCCGTGCAAATGAATCTCGTCATAAAGGACGATATTCCAAGGATTTGATGTTTGAAAGTAACATTTTAATCAGTTGATTTCTGATTTTGCAGAGCGACCGATCTAGAAAATGTATCTTCGTTAACTCCACTCATCGAAAGTTGGTCGTTATTCGCCAAACGTATCATCATCACATGCGTTCCATATAAGTTCGTTTAATTCGTTTCGTATCATAATGAGATTTTGTAACTTATCTTGTTATTCATCATTTTTATGTGTTATTTGACGTATTGAGTTGGTTATCGTTAATACGATTTTCAGCGATACTCATCATTATGAGATGTGTCAACGTTTTGTTTGGCTGTTAGAGTTTGCACTGGTGAGTTTGTCGGATGATGAAAATGAACAAACTCGAAGTGCTGTCAACTTAATTCGATCAGAGCTATGTTCGCTGCTATCTTGTTGGTTGATAACGATACACAACGTTTATGCTGACGAAGGTTTGTCAGCTAGTGTGGCGCCTAGTAACGAGTCCATTGACACACTCCCTAGTTCGTTAGACTGCATTGTATTTGTTTTCATCGTTCTTTTTTTCTTATTTATTTTTAATATAGTTAATGTTATCAGCATTAATAATGTTCTTCGTATCATTTTCATTCAGCAATGACAACACAAATTTTGACAATGCATTATTTTGGTATTCATTATTGATATGTTCTATTAGTCACTACACGGCCACTTAGTTCAGATGGTTCTTCATCAGCTGGTTCAAGTTTTCGTGATGATCAACTGGGTGATATTGAGAACGAAGGGATTGGGCCTTCGCTGGCGTCAACTCTTCAGGGTGTGTCTCCGATGAGTTCGTTCTTCACCGATTCGTTCAGTAACCTACGTGAGAAAATGGCATCTCTTGGCGATCGTATGTCAACTTTCCTTCACTGATTGAATATTGCGAAAATTTTTCTTCGTTCACTGAATTTTTCATTGTAATTTTTATCGCTGATTTTACGAAACGAACTCCAAACTCATCAATCATCCTATCCACGAGTTATAAGCATTCAGATTTTTCGGTTCGATTATGCATTTTTTTCAGTTCATATTGCGTCAGTTCATTCAAAACGCGTGTTTAGTGTACTGTTCAAGTTAGATGATGATTTCAGAGATGAAATGTCGGTACAAATGGCGTTATCGAGTTCAGTTGGCACCGCTGAACGAGAACATAAATCGAACGTTATTTTGTTTGGAAGCATGTTTGCATCTCTTTACTGCTATTCCGAGTGCCTTTCTTCAAACAACATCTGATGCTGAGAATTCCCTTTTCGAACACTTTTTGGGGTTTCTCTTCTCAACGTGGAAAAGAGACCAAGATGTAGGTTGTAGACGTTTCGAATGAGCAACTTTTGATTCTTTTTAATGCAATGTTTTAGGATGGCTTCTTTCAAATTCATATTGAATATTATCGTTTACTAATGTTTATACTTGTTCTATGGGGAATACGTGCATGAACTGAAATTACAGCAACTTTAATATGGAAATATTGCCTCGTTTTGATGGAAACGATTTATTCAGTTATCCATTTTTATGCATAACGAAATTGTGTTAAATGTATGTTCGATTAAGAATCCACACGAGATTCTGTTTGTGGTGCGAGTGGGATCTCGGGAACTATTTTCCTTGTATGGCTTTTAAGTAACTGGTTCCATTCAGGAATTCATGATTAGATGCTTTCAGATAATAGCGATGCGTCCGGGTGCTTCAAGTCGTGCTCAGTCGTGGGCTCACTTATTAGCAGCATGTCGAGATCGTGCACGCCTCTATCTTGGTCAACTCATCGCATTCGTACTCTTTCCAGCTGAACGTAAAATTGATTCTCTGTTGAAACCGTCCTGTCGTTGTTCATCTGAGGTGATCGTTTCAATCTCTTTTTAATGCTTTTCCAATGGAAATTTGAACACATTACAGAAATTCTGCGTCATTATATGAAATGAATTTAGCATGCATTCCATAGTTTGCTTATCACTGAGCAGTTGAGATAGAAGCAGCAATTGACTTGAGAATATTTCAGCTTAATTGTGATGCGGCACTTACAAAGCGTATGTTGTTGGTGCGTTCACTGGCGAATGATCTACCGTATAAAAACACTCTGAAGACATTACTTGATATTAATCTGGTGAATTCCGCTTTAAGATTGTATTTTCTCTTACTTCTTGATCAAAATTCGCTTGCGAAAATTATAAGTGACGACTTCATTCTGAGGCATTACGTTCGTTTTTTTTGGTAATTATACTCGTTTTTCTATTTCAATGAATTCATTTATGTGATCATGAAAATTTTGTTTGAGGATTATCAGTACGCTATGAATTTAGCGCTTCACGAGCTCGCTCTTTGTGAAGATTGTTTGAATGCCGAAAATGCAAGAGATGTTGAAAAGTTAATCCGTTTCTTAAGAAATCTACAGATCGAATCTCCACTCTCTAATTTAGCACCAGGTATCGTTACTGAACTTGTAGTTATTGTTTGGTATGATGTTGCATCTTACGCACTACATTATACGAGGAGTTATCAACTTTAAAATTGTCGTTGAGTGTTGTCGATATGAGTTTGCAGAACGACTGATGTGTTTGACAACAGATGAATCACTTGCTCTGCACGGTTATGTGGACCATCGCAATCTTTTCATTCAGTCGTTGCGTGAACGTGTCACGGCCATCTGTGAAGGTGAACGAATCAGTGCAGAACCAATATCCAATGTTCGTTTCGGCATTTACTATAAGATTTTTGATGCTTCCTGATCACTTCTTTATCTACCTTGACCATTCTTGCCATAATACTGTCGATTATGAATTTTTTGTTGTTTTGAAGTTATCTTGCCGCTTTACTCTAAAGAATTTTCGCTGTTTTACACCAACTATGAAAATGTTGAGTACTGATGCTGTTGAATGGTAAGATTCGTTGATTTTAAAGAATTTGATTTGATTTGCAGAATGCAATGTCGTTGACATGTGAAGTTGTTGATGAACAAAATTTGAGTCGTAAACTATTTCTGCGTTCGTGTCACTGTGCTGAGACGAGCTGTGTCTATGCTGAACGCATCATTTCGGCGCTTTCAGTTCGCTCTTCTCATTGTTTTCTCTTCTGATCATTCATCATTTAATCACTCATACTTATTTGCTCACCTCAGTTCGCTGTGTAGTGCTGGCTCGCCACTAAAAAAGAATTTTTTTGTGCTGATGCGTTCTCACTGAATGGTAGGTTTGTGTTCATTTAAGGTGCAATTATGTCATCCAGAAGCAGTGTGTTTCGATGAGAAATCATGGCCACTGAGTTGGACTCTTGATCCGACTGAGGGACCGAACCGAGAGCGAAGACGCTTAAAAGCCGACCATTTGAACTTTGATCTACGTTTCGTGCAGCCCGAATTCGCCTTCAAATTAGAGAATCGCGAAAGGCCATTTCCGCTTTCGAATTTGTTGGTGAGTTGTGGGAGATATTTTTGTTTGATTTGTATTTGTCTGATGTTTTGCGATTGTTTGTATTCAGCAAAGGCGTCGAAAATTTCCTTTGAAATAATATTATGAACTGCATCGTTTTAAGGTGTTGTAAAATGTTATTGTTTCAATGAAATCTTAATCTTCGATTTTCGTGCATCGATCGGTAAATGTTTGAAAAGATACATTAATGGGAAGCAGATTGTCAGTAGGAAATTACTGCAATCGCTTGTGTTCTTTGCAAAGATAACAGTGTTCAGTGTGGACGTCGTACAAGTCCGAGGGGATGGAGCATGATGGAGACTCTGGCTGATGACGAGCGAATACGTGTTTCGTTACCTGCCAAGGTGGTTCGATCAACTGTTGAGAGTCTTGGTGAAGTTTTACTCGGTGACGTCAAATTCTATTTCTTCGGAGATGACACTCGATCTACTCAGGTAATTATGTTGTTGTTATTCATTGTTTAGTTAACAGTGACTTGTTGCAGTTCCGTAATTATTTGCTAAGTGAACCGAACAAGTCGTTGAATTTATTAATTTTTCCCACTGAAGTGAACATTTTTGCTTTTTTTCTATAGTCCTTTGTTGTTTGTCACGTTGGTAATTCAGTTGTTGTGATTTGAATGAATAATGACATTCTCAGAAAGGTGTCTCGCATTCAACAGTAATGATAGCCGTATGGGAGTATTCATCTGTGGTTGAAATATATAAGCGACATCACCTCCTCAAAGATATCGCTGTTGAGATCTTTCTTTCTGACGGTCAAACATTTCTGATTGTTTTCGAAGAACAAGCGGTAATTTTTAGCACTCTAATCCGAGTTGTCTTTTTTTACCATCATTCGGCCCCTTCAAAATGGTTTGATTCATCAAATCACTTTTTTGATTGAATTTCTCTCATATGCTACTAACTTTCCGTTTTTTCGATCCATACACAGTGCCGTCGCATTTCAGAATCGAGATCATTTTATGTCACAGTTGCTCTCAATGGATCTGTCGAATTTGATCAATTCTCCGCAAAATCTCCATTCAATTACACAGTTATGGCGTGATGGTGCAATGACTAATTTTGAGTATGTTTTTGCGAATTTTTGATCTTGTTTTCTTCTCGCTTTGAGTATGTTTCTCTTTTGATCTTTTCACAGTTTGTGCTTTTCAGAGATTTTTGATCTTTTCATAGAGTTTTTCGTAGTTCTCGAGCATTCAGTTATGCAGTTATAGCATTCGTGCATTAATTTGGAGGTTTTCCCGTTTTCGATTGTTCTCTTTCCTTTTACGCATCGTTACTTGTGCGTATTCAATTTGTTGGCCATCTAAATGTTTGAATGTTTGTTTTGTATTATATGACATTTGCAGATATTTGATGCAGCTAAACAAATTAGCGGGACGATCTTTCAACGATTTGATGCAGTATCCAGTATTCCCATTTGTACTTTCCAACTATTCCTCTACAATTATCGATCTCACTGATGCATCTTCTTATCGGTATTCTAATTCCATTTTCTCTTTGCGCATTTGCTTCATCTTGTTAAGTTTCTCTGATCTTTAAATTCTCACTTCGTTTTGAAAAAGTTTCATATCAGTCTTTTGATGAGAAAGGCGTTATATGATTGCTGTGTATCTAAGTTCCGAATAATTACTTCTTTCGAGTGAAAAGTGATGGGGCTAATGAATCAAAACATTTAGAAACTTATCCAAACCGATGGCAGTTCAAAACAAACGCATGGAGAGCCACTATCTTGGTGTTTATGCATGCTTAGAGGCTGAGGCGAATCGATCCACTCAGTCACGCGCGAACCCACATTCACCAGTCTGCTTTGGTCCGTATCATTATGGAAGTCATTATTCAAACAGTGGTATTGTAGTGCATTATTTGGTGCGACTACCTCCATTCACTGATATCGCTCTTGAATATCAAGGTTTGTTGTCGTCATCCATAAGCGCAGAATTGCGATTTTCGTGCGCCATCAACATCTAGTTGTTCAGTGAGCTCATTCTGGTATTTCTCGGGTACAGGAAATGTCAGAAGAAAGAAGACGTTTGATAATTATTTGTTCTGCATTTTCTTATGTAATGATAAGCGGGCATTCAGATAATAACTTCGACATCGCTGATCGTTTATTCAACTCTGTCGAAACAACATGGCGCTTATCAAGTTCCGACTCGACAACCGACTTTAAAGAGCTCATTCCCGAATTCTTCTATTTACCGGAATTTCTGGTGAACAATGAGCATTTGAATATGGGTATTCGTCAGAATGGCGATGTCGTTAATGACGTTGTTTTGCCAAAATGGTTAGTTAGTTCAATCATTTCTTCTGCTCGGCACAGCGTAACTCTCATTGAGTTTGAACAGTTTCGTGAGATAAAGTGAAATAACTTTTCCGTGAGATATACAATTGAAGTGTTTAGAAGCATGAACGGAGCTGTATCCGCTTTTATTTTTATCTTTGATTCCTGATTTCAGGTGTGGTGGTTCAGCGCGTCTTTTTACATTGATCCATCGGCAAGCACTAGAGTCGTCGATAGTGACTGCAAATTTACATTCGTGGATCGATCTTATATTCGGCTACAAACAGTCTGGTCAAGCAGCCATTCAAGCCATAAACGTCTTTCATCCAGCTGTATCTTTTTCACCATTAATTCCATAAAGTGACTCAGTAATCTGTATTAGTTGAATTCTGGTGGCACTAAGAAAAATTAATTAATGAAAAGTCTGTGTGCTCATCGAATCAGTTCACGGAACTGTAAAGAATTGTAAAGAAATGTGAGATGGAATGTAGCACCGAAGAAGTAAATGTTTTCTTGTGTGCACCGTGCTGATGCCGTGCAATTTATTGACTTCCTCGAATGTGATATAAATTCCCGTTTGATTTAGACGTATCGCGGTGGAATACTAGAAGACGCAACTGAAAAACACGATCATTTATCGCTATCAGCACTTCGAACGATGGTTCGAACATACGGTCAAATGCCCATTCAGTTATTCCATTCACCACACCTACCTCATTTAACGGCTAAATCGAGTCAGTACTTCAAAACTAAATCACCGGTTAGCTGATTTCGTAATTGATAAACGTCTGATTTTGATTTTCTACTTATGTGCTGTACCTATCGTTGACTGTTGTTCTAACTGACCCATTCAAGGAAATTTCTAAAATCGAACATTGAATTTTTGAAATACTTGATCCAACATCGGTCACTGCGATTTGGATGAGTGTTTTGAGAGCATCATTGCTCTCATTCAGTGTTTTTATCAATTGGCCATTCATAACGATTGTGAAGTGGAATCAGAATTCCCACTGTTTGCAAGTTCTTTTCAAACTTTTCGATAAATGTTTGTTGAATATGAATTTAGGAAGTATAACGAATGAGTTTTAGAATGTGCTCAGCTCAGTGAACGGCATTCGATGGGGTGAATTCGTTGGTAGTCCCGAATCGGAGAGCGGTACACCGATTGTTGTATTGAAGCAACGAGGCACTCGAGAAATGGGCCATATCAGTCATTTGTTCGTTACTCCCGATGGATCCTGTTATGCATATCCAGATAAAACACTATTCCTTCCACAGGTAATAGATACTTTAATTTATCAGAAATGTCTTTAGCATTCGATCACTTCTTGTTGTTACTTGCCCATTGATAATCGAAATTCATTTCTTTTGTTGTTCATGTGGTACGAAAATTGTGATTAATTTCAGTACAAAGTTGGTTTTCGATCGCGCGATCTAGTGTGCTCTGCGCTTTTATCGTGGCGATTTACGGACACCGTAATGCGTTTTCGTACTCTCGGTGCATCTCCTTCCTTCTGGGTGAATCTCATCGATTTGCAAACATTCTCGGTATTCGTTGTTAATCATTCGTTCATATTCCTCGTGAACTAATTCTTGGATCTTGTAGATGATCTGTTTACTGGCGAGCAGTCATTTTTCAGATTATTTGTAGCACTTTCATATTAGATTTAATATTTTGCTCGAAATGTGTAACCTACTGCATCAGATCAAAATAATATTCTATATTCAACCGTGTCAAGCGGATGTCAACATTCATATTTCCTTGATAAATTCATTCACCTTATTCAGATTAAATTTTATTTTACACATTTACAGATCAGCGCAATCGCTTATTCTGCATCTGATCAACTTCTTTTCATTGGTCTCTCATCAGCGATCATTCAAGTTTATCGTATTTCCTTCAATGCTAAGGTTTATACTTTTGCGTTCAACATCACTGAAACACACTTAAATTCTTAAACCATAACTTTATAATGATTTGTGATCGTAATGAGGTATATTATCTGACGTTTCAATAGTAGTCAACAGCAATCAACGTAATATTTATGGTTTTGTATTGAAGGGTTTGGAAGAATGTAAATTCGAAACAACATTGTATGGTCATGAAAGTGAAGTGTGTACGATATCGGTGTGCAGTGAATACGCAATAATGGTGAGTGGTTGTGTCGATGGAAAAGTTTGTGTTTGGGATGTAAATCGTTTGTCGTTCGTACGCACTCTGGTCGGTTCTGCATCTGAATCCGCGAAAATCACCTGTATTAGTCCAGTTACTGCTGATATTGCAGTAGTTTTTCAGTCTGGTTGGTTAGCTCTGTATTATTTTCGCTATTGTGAGGTTTTTCATCTGCAGTCAAAGTGCTGCACTCACTAAATGGAAACACTTGCACTCCAACAGTGTCAACCAATATTATGTTGGTATGAGACAAAGGGGAATCAGCGTTTCCAATACGAAAACGTTTTTTCGAATCCAAATATAAAATTATTTCACTACAAAAAAATTTTTTTCAAGAACCAACATTCAGAAGTTGTGCAAATTGTGTGACGCAGCATGTACAGGATTTTTCGATGTATTCATTCTCCATTCCGATTCTAGCACTCTCGAATTTTTCCCTTTCTATCTGGAAAAGCTGAACTGCTATGTCTCCCGGAATATACATTCAATTCTCTGGAAATCAGCAGTCAAATTTAGAAGTGGTACTTTGTTACAGGATACGGCAGTCGTGTTTGCTTGTATACAGTAAACGGTGAACGCGTGGGCTGTTTAGAGACTGACATAACGGTGACAGCGCTGGGAATGACTTCCTTGGCTGAAGGAACAGCAGTTAATTGTCTTGCGTTGGGCATGCAGAATGGCATTGTGAGGTAAGATTTTATTCTTTTGATCGTCACCGATGCATCCGTCAGATATTAATATGTCGTTTCAGTTTACAATCTATCTATTCATAATTTCATAATGAACACCTAGTCATGTTGATGCTCCAGAATCTGAGATATAAAGTGCAATATCAGCTGATATTAATTTAGGTTACTTGATATGTGGACATTGAACCCTGTTCGGGATATCTTCAACTACAATTTCTTGGAGCCAATTGTCAGGTATCTTTTGAGATATTACGGATACTTTTTGGTTTCTTCTAGTAGTACTTAACAAGGCTCGCTGCTAGCATTTTTTCCGATAAATTTGTGATATTCTTTGCACTTATCAATCAGTTCCGAGTGCAAAAGAATTATCGAACGCGTATTGCAGCATGAGTTTCGCGTCACGTTGTACAAGGTTATTTGTATGTCTTGCATCAGGCAGTGTTCTCTGCTGGCAAGGCGAAAGTATGGTATCAAAACGACATCCTTCATTAACGTTCCTCAGTGCAAATAACAACAATTCTTAGTGATATTCTGAACTGATTGATTCTTTGATTCTGATATCATTGCACTAAGATTCATTCTGAATCATTTAATTCCAAACTTCTATAACTTTGTTATAAAACAAATTGTAGATAATTTTAGTTTATAATCAACCTTGTTCATCTACCGAAGTTTTATTTCCACCGAATATTTTGCTCACCTTTCGATTTTATTATTCTCGGTCATTTTTTGACGCAACTGTACCAATTAACGATGTTATTTTTAGCTCAACTAATGTAATATTCTTTTCGATTCGCATTCTATTGATATTATTACATTCTTACATTGGTTTTATTCAAAATCCTATTCAGAAAATGAATACCTCTGTTGTAAATAGGGAACTGACCAATTACTCAGTGAATTTATTGCGGGATGCCGTATGTGATTGAAATAAATTTGTTGGTATACTAGAAAAGACATAATTGAAGAATCGGCTGTGTAGCTCTCTTGAAATCGTCATTCCATCAAGCGATTTGATTCAATGCTTAATTTAGGTATTTTTGAACGTATTATATTTCTTGATATGTTTTGTTCTTTTGTATCAATTATTTCATTTTCCTTGTAGTGTCAGATTTAGGCTTCGGATAGAAAAATCTGACGTTTTTCTGAATTTCGGCATTATTCACTATTTAATGTTATTCATTGTTATTTAATGTTATTTAGTATTATTTATTGTTATTTAATGTTAAGCACTGATTCGTTACAGAATCCCGCATTAGTTCTTCCAGTTGTTTTCATAAGGCATGTTTCCTTTTAGAGTAGGTCCTTTAGTAAGTGATGAACGTTTTGGCAATAAGTACCTGAGTTTGTTCTAGTGAAAAACTTATCAGTTCCATGTGAAACTGTCCTTATCTGATGTAATTATTCACTTCAAATTTTCAGCAGTTGGACTTGAATCTGCTTCAGTTCTCTGTGAGATATTCCCCAAATTTCACTTATTTTATACCGTTAATCCATTTTTCGTGCGTTCAACTTTCATTCTCAACATATCATCCATATTGATAATAGACTTATACAGTCATTATTTCTGAGATTATTCCTTTTCTTGCCGTCTTCGTCACATTCCATTATCGTTGGTGTTTGTTTGTATCATGCAAAAGTACTACATGCTGTTGATGACTTCGTCGTTAGGATTCGATCTTGGTTATGTTAAAAAATAAATCATTTTGTATTGTGTTATTGGGGAACAATGCGTCGTGCTGATTATAAGAGAGAATACGACTTCTATTATGTATTATAAGTGATTACTTTTGTTTTGATTTATTTGAAAATGTATTTGTATGTGACACAATAAAGTTTCGAAATTTCTTCTCGAACGCTATGACAGATGCCGCATATTAATCCAACAAGAAATGGAGACAGCATTACAGCATAATTGAAATTCACAAATAAACGATCCCATTCAACTGTCAATGTGTCTATGAAGAATAGTCGCCATAATAGACGAATGAATTGCATTGGAAGGAAAGCACTTATATGCTTAATTTTTGCCAACTTTACATCTCCAACTAGTTGCGGAACAAAAATGAAAAAAGACAGTCGGCATTGTTTGCTCTTCGATCGTGTGGGTGGTTGATTTATTTGCGGTATGTAGGTTTTCGTCTTCTCGCTGTGCTTTTATATATTCATATGCGGAAGAGACGCGATCATAGGTTTCAGTTGAAATGTTTTGATTTGCGTTCGTTAAAATGTGCTTGAGATTCGCCAACAACTACACAATAAAAACATCAAGCAGAACGGCATATGGTGTGCATTTGAAACACTTATTAGAATGAATAAATATTCTAATTAGTCGGACGTTCACAAGGTGTATATTTGAATTTTTATCGTAACACTTTTAGAACAATTGGTCGACAGTACATTTCGACCATACATTATGTTTGCCTCTTTCATGCCTCGAACGAGACAAACACATTCGTATTCAGATCCTTCATTGAGTAGCCGAAAGGTGAAAAGGAGTGATAAAGATGAATCCAGCTAGTTTGGACTCGATGGTTGTTTCAATCAAAGGTGCTTTCAAGTCAAGGTTCAGACGACAACGACGTACGCATGAATTCTGACAAAAATTCTTATTGAATTCAATCTTTGCTCGGCATTTTCTCGAAAACTCTCCATAGCGCAACATATGAAACAAATCCACCGTTACTGTGGTGAATTCAACGGAATTTCACTCATTAACTTGAACTGGTCAAAATGAATTCATTAGGAACAATCATGTTTGCATTTCCGCTCACGGTGACAATTCCAAATGAAACAGCGCTCATTTTTTAACGAATCGATATGTGACAATCAGAAAGCCTTCGGACGAATTGTTCTCGAATCGCGTATTTATTCAGTAGCTTCGGTTGGTGTACATATTGAAGGTGTTATCGAAAGTGCTCGACAACACTTATAATTGCTATTCAAAAAAGAAACTGCTATACAATTGATTCCAATGAATACCCTAAATTTAACTAGTTTATTCCATTCAATAATCGCTTATTAGCTGTTCTCTCATGTTGACCATCAATGCAGATACCATATTTCAGCGTTCGCTGCCGAAGACACACTACTGGATCCTTCACTGCTGGCCGCCAGTGTGAGATGTTTGAAAATTATCATATCCTCTTAATTTCTCATTGAAATTGCTGATTTCAACCAATGGAGTAGTTCGCCAACTGACGGTGAGGTAATCGGGACTAACAAAAAACACCTCGACTGAACAACTAGCTGTTGAATGTTGACGAATACCCTGCATCTTCGGGAGAGTGGAGAAGTTTCTGACTATACTCTCACTAAACTGTGATAGAACTCATCTTGTCAGATTCTGAAATTCACACCCACTATCAGTCTAGATTTTATTAGATGTGTTAATCATTCATTAAGTTATTCACTTCAACATTCAACAATTGCTAGTGATGCAGAATCGCATTGTTATTCTTTCCAGGAACGACAAGATACTCTGTTGGATTCGGTTGTTGGTAAGACATATCATCATTCGATTCGTTATCTTGAATGGCATGATTAACTCTGACTGTGATCGACTGAGCTATTGAGCAGTAAAATTTTAGATTCAAATGAATTTCTAATGTTACAAATGCTCCATCAGTTGCAAACTGGTCACCAGTTACAAAATAAGAACAATTCACACTCTTAGAAATTGATGTGCACAGAAAAGGGATGTGAAGGAGATTAGTGTCTGGATTCACTGAAATATCCTTCCAATGCTCCATCACCTAAATTTAAGTTCATCAGTCCTTATGAATCAATCTGTGCATTAATGAAATAAGTTTCTTGCGAATACCAACCACATCGAACTGAACGATATAGCAAAATTAACAGTTTAGACATTGCCAATATTTTGACAAAGTATTTACCTAGTGTCGCTTGGAATTTCAGCTCGTACGGAGACAGAAGAAGCAACCGAAGTGAATACCGCGTTGTTGCGTACTGAAGGCACTTCGATTGCGGAAGATGAAGAAGCGAGAGTCAGTTCTCAAACACTGCGATTCATTTGCAAAAATTCACATATTAATAATTCATCCGAACTGATCTTCAGTTTTACACAGTGAACTAAGCACTCGTTGCTTTAGCCTTTCCGATGATCTAAGGACACATGATAATAACTTAGGGTTCTTCAATACTAATTAAGTAAGTCGTATCAAAAATTCAGCAATTATATCCACTTCCAGGCAGAAGAGGAGGAGAGAAAACGTAAAATGCGTCTACTGCGTTTACGAACTGAGGAAGGTAATTAATCAGTCGAAAACAGTCAATTAAAATTTTCAACTCCATTCCTCACTCTAATCAGCTAGGTACTGAAGATATTTTTCCGTCCAACTGAAATAGTGGAACATTATGCGGAATGAGTTCTATAAAATCGCTAAAATCAACGACTGTGTGCACTTTCGAGATTCATTGACTGTCTGTCATTCTTTACTCCAAAGTGCCTCTTAAGAATAACTCGTTCACAAGCATATTTCGCATCGAGATCGAAAGTTCTCACCACTTAGGCGCAACTGGTTATTATTATTCCGTGAATAGTCACTCCAAAACTGATTTGAATTCCAGAAGAGGAAGTCGTTGATGTGGACTTGTATCATTTTCGAAGGCAGTGGACCCATCGACCACGATATCTCATCGTTCTATTCAAAATTTTCGTGGCAACGTTTTGTATCCTCATAAATTCATTCCATTTCTTGAATACCGTCAACGTTCTCCCACCACTTTTCACCATTGCATCATTACAACGGCTTTCATATCAGGTTATTCTAAACGAGATATTAAACCTTTTGCAGCTCTCATTGCTGCTATAAATAACTCGCAACCCAGAAAGCTATTGCTTTTCAAAATGATTTCTGAATTGAGAAGATCAATCCAACGATTACTGGCTCCACAAATGTTGAAGGAAGTGGTTCAAACAAGTAAAATGCATCTGAAACAACTGTTGAGAGATCGTATAGGTATCGTCGCACGCTGGTCAGAATACGGAGAGAATGAAGCAAATGAAAGCGAACAATACAAGAATTGTTTCGGTATGCTGAATTGTTACAAATTCAGCTTGCTCCTTGATTTAACGTGTATACATGAAACATTCCGTTGCGGCAAAAACACAAAATGCGTCAAAACAAATTCATCGTTCTGATTAGATTACTGAGCGAAGAGTGCAAGAGAAGCAAAATATTCGTTCAATAAGAGAAAAAAACGGCAAAAAATTTACGATGAACGCTAGTCGAGATCAGTGATGTCTCTATACCACCTTCTTGAAAATTGTTCTGTTCTATTCCTTGGAATAGAATAGGAATAGAATAGTTTAACTGGAATCGAGCCATCACTAGTTGAGATAATGATTTCAGTTCTCATCAGCAACAGTTTGTGGTCGGAATGGAGTATAATCGATAAGAATGATCTCCGTAAATGCGGTGAACATATGTATGCAAGATATCGTATGTTACGTATCTTCCTAGAACCAAAACTGAATCACAACTCCACTATTCGATGTCCACACACCATCGAATATCGTTGGCAATGGGAAAAAGCATGTTCGTCATTTGTTTCTTTCATAAACATGCTTCGATAAATAACCGAACTCATTCCACTTCACTTATCAGTTGATCGTCACTGAATCAAAATTGCACATAGAAAATATTAGAGAGTTGACGATTCCAGGTTGTCCACACAGCATAACACAATTGCAACCGTTGAAGAATCTTGCAAAGAGTGATAATAACGATATGATCTGCACTTTAAAAGGTTATTGATCCAAATGTTCGGCATAATTCGGGAGTGTATTTTGGAGTGGTCTATTTCTCAAATCCGAACCTTCCCGTATCCAAACGGTCAAGTAATGAGAGGAATGACTCCAATGAATAATTGTACTGAAATTTTGGATGATTCCATTTATATTTGATTCAATCAACTCCTCAGTTGGGATCGATCTAATCTTAGGAGAAAGATCTGAATACTTCCACAATTTGCTTCATTCTAATTCTGATTTCTCGATTGGTTCTGACTGGCAATAAAATTTTATACATGCCACGAAACGCATCAACTAGTAATAGTAGGTTTCGCTAAAAAATAGACCTCAAAACGCGATCAAATTTCCAACCGTAATTCGAAAAGCTCCTATTATTACATCCTACCTCAAAGAACGTTAGTAGCTCATATCAAAAAATCGTCAAAACTTGTCTCCGCTTTGCCTCATATGACTTACCGAACGCTTCCAATAACCCGTCGACAGTTTCAACGCAAATGATGGTGTGAAGAATTGCTGATGAGTCAAAAGAAGATTGAGGACTATTTTTACTAAAAACTGCATACCATTCGAATAAAAAGCGGTTGACAGACTCTATTGGAATCAGGTCCTCGCTTCTCAGTACAAATATTATTCAAAAACTTGACGAATGAATTTTTTTAACCGAACGTTTACGTTTTCTGAAAGCATCTACGAGGTTCGGATATGGCGAGAAATATTAGAATGATGACTATCAAATAAAGACAAAATTTCGACAATTTCTGCTGTTTACCCCTCGTTCGTAATCATGCTCTCGAGACATTCGGTGATGTGTCATTACTGAGAATTGAAACGTCAGATCCACAAATGATCCCTTTATCAACCTTATCAAATCACTGCCACTTTGGAACAAAATTGTGGTCTCCTTTGCCACGTATTGTGGAAACATCATCTGGTTATTTGTACGCTAAACCAACAGTGGTGAGAAGTTATGGTAAGCAAAAGTTTCACATTATTTGAGAAATGTTCCGTTGATCGAATGGGAAAGTACATCAAAGGAGGAGGATGAAAAAAAGTTTACAAGTCTCCAGCATAATTTTTCCAGAGTATTCCTATTTCCAGAGTTTATAATCAAAACAATCAAGGACATAGAATCATGACGATCGCATTTTGGTAGTAGCTGAATGAGCACAGTTGAGATCATATACCTCTGACACCAACTTCAAAATCGAACTTTAGATACGTGGACTGATAGCAACTGTGGAGAAAGTCTTACTAAGTACTTGAGGCTAATCATTTGTGTAGTATTAAGAGAAGAGTACAAATGAACCAACTCATTCGATATTATCGACAAAGCACGATCATTGAATAAGGATTCATATTTTCAATCACCCAAAGAAGCATCATTAGATTAATGAATAATTGTATGACAGAACTGCAACGCGGCATCATTCTTGATAATTATTGGATAGACGTGCAATTGACTCCGAGTGGATGGTTCGTTAATGGTAAACCAAAAAAAATCAGTTGCGATAACTTGAGTGTTGCTAACCGCTGCTATAATATGGTCAGATATTACTGACATTTTCTTTATTATCAACAGTAAATGTGACAGAAAATTTTTGTTGCATCAGCCATCATCAGATATCAATTTTATCATTCAGAGCAACAATCTAGCATGTTTACATCCAGTGATCTCATTCATCACTTTTTTCGCATTCTTTCATCAAATTCTGCTAAGAAACGCCCGGCGTTCAATGTTATGAGCAAAAAAGAGCACTAGTTCAGAGCATTTTCAGCTTTTTTTTCCAATGGTTCTAGAAAGAACATTTTTAGACCCTACTTCTCACCAAGAATGCTCTGAAAAAACTCCTTGAAAATAAGGGAACCTACACTGTTTGTGTAAGAAAAGGTTAGTTTCCTGAAGATCATTCACTTTTCATAATTTAGAGTACGTGACACACAATTGTACGTATATATATTGAGGCCGTTTATAGCACATACGAATATGATTGTCGTCGTTTTTTATGAAAAGGATTATCAGTTCATCATGATAAGATGAAGTATTTATCATGCGAGTCAAAAAGGCGGCAATCTTCTTATGTCTCTTTCATTGCACTAGCACGAAACACTGAATATGTTATTAACGCTTTACAATTCAAATTGAAGCAAATTTTCATCGGTCAGCGGTCACTATATCCATGAAGAACTAAGAGCTAACGGTCATATTTGACCAGAACCGCCGTTATCACGTCATACCTTACCTTTTGAACGTTGTTAGTGAATTGTCTGATTGAGATCGTGAGAAAAACAACTGCTCAGGCAATAATTTGAGAATAAAGCCACTCATTGCGAATGGAATTCAACACGATTCACCTGAATGTACAGAAATGATGTTTTTTGTTTGCCATTAGTAAAAACCATACGGCTTGAATACCTGAATGATAACCGCTCCCTTACCCGTTTGAATTCATCATTATCACTGGTAAGAAACTAACGATATGTCAATCATCACGCACTTTTTCTGATCGCTGTTCATAAGAATAATTGAGAACGACACTGAAATGAGTGATGGTTGTCGTGGCTGCACATTTGGCCTGTAAACATCTAGCCTGATGATGATTTGACCTAGTGGACGTGGAGATTATGGATTGGATAGAGTTGATTGGTATTAGACCCCTGAGGGCACCTAAAAGTATTAACCCCAAGCATCCATGAACTCGGAGTACCTCGGCCCTACTTCCGGGATTATTAAGAATTGGGCATTTCTGAATCTGAAAGTATATGTTTTAAAAGATGCTCGAAAAATTGATCGTGAAGTCTTTCGGATCCAATTTTTCCACTTTTCCGAGAAAACAAAGTTTGAAAAAGTCCGTCAATTTTCAGTGCCCGAGGTTACTTTCCGGAAACTCGCAGCACTGGCAAAAAAAGTTTTTTTTGCTGTCGTCTGTATATTTTCTCACTCTCGAAGCCTGTTTTATTATTGGTTGGCGCTTATTGTTGGAACGATTATCTGCTGTTGAATGATTCAATGAAAACTTCCGACTGTTTAATAGCGTAATGAGGTTTTTCCGCATGTAAATAAGTGGTTTAATTGCACATTTTGGGGGAAAATTTGAAAGTAACGATTAGCAGATTAATTTTGATGAATAGCGTTGTAGCGAAACATTTTCGCTACCGTTTCTGGTTAGCAAACAGTTTTCCCTATATTTTCGGTAACAATAACTATAGCGAATTATTTTTAGCGGAACAGAAAAAATTTTATGGCGAATAATTGATTAATGGAGCTACTTTTTTCAGTAGCGTGCTCATCGCATAATAAACATTTTTTTCAAAAATGGAAAAATAATAGGAACTGTTTGTATATATTTTTGCTTGACATTGCTTTATTACTACGCTCTTGTTTCGCAGTACTTTTGATGAGTACTTTCGCAATCCCTGTCATGAGTAATTGAATCGCTATTGTTGATGGTACTTGAAGGAGTCCATTTCTGCATTATCTCAAAGTTGGTTCTCACCTTGATGACGAGACTTTGAGGTAAAAAGCGACATCTCATTGAAGTGCTGAAATTTTCTCGGTTGCTGAATCTCAAAATATCCTGGGGAAGCTGAGATTTCCGGGAAGTTTTTTTCAGTTCTCAGGAAAGTGAAAATTTCTGAGGTTCTCGGTTCCTGAGATAGCAGAATACCTAGTTGGTATTATATAGCTGTCCAGTAGTATTGTCTGTTTTTCGGCATAAGCAGCTGCTCGTTTCCGTCAGCTAAATTTTAATAATCTACATTTCCTTTCCTCTCTACAGATCACTTCATCTTCAGCGTAATTCTTTCCATAAAATTAGTAAATATATATGAAAGTTGTTTTGTTTCATCATCAGTCACCAACCACTGACAATTTTAACGATAATGCAAGTCATTTGAAGAATTATAAACAAGTCTGGAAGACTTCATTCATTTATGCACTTTGAGACTTATTACATCAACAACTATGATTCGATATCGATAATTCAATTTCGCCGATTTTATATTGTGTTTACTGTGGGATTGCTACCACAATAAATACGAAACGAAAAGCCTCTTGAGCTTGCGAAATAGATTGTTCGCTGATCTGTTAAAGCACAGAGTCACTAAATTATTTTTGTGTAAAAGAAAGTCACAAACAAACGCCAAGATTATATTTTTCGGCCTGAGTATATCATTTCAGGTAGATGGGACTTAATTAATGGAAATATCAGTGAAGAATGTGTAGCAGTATGTGCTATGAAAATTGAGTCGAAACGTCAAACTGTATCTGATTTCTTTCGAAATCAAAACACAACGACAGATTCGTAAACCTCCCATCCAATCAAATAGATTTTTACAGCAATTCAAGAGTGCATTCATTGAATGCTACATTCTAATAATCTTTTATTCCGAGTGGATTAGTGCGATCGGATACTATGACGCTCTCAAAAGTTAATCATGCCAATTGATAGCTTTCTTCTCCTTCGGAAGCTTCAACCTCTCATTTCTTTAGCAAACAGCCCCAAACAAATTGCAAATCGCTAATTTTATCAACCATATTCTCACTATCTCCTCACTCCTCTCTCTGTGAGCGAGAGGATAGGATAATATGTTTCTGGTGCAGTGCTTCGTCCAATTCATGTGGAATCCACCGATCCAACTTCTTGACCTTAACAGTCTATCATAGGTGACTTAGGACAATTCTTTGGGTGACATCAAGTTTGTTCGCCATCTGTTTCTGAGCTTGAGTGGGATCGGACTCTACCAGCTCTTTCAATTCGTTGTTTTTGAGATTGAAGGGCGACCTGACAGCATTTTATCTTCGAGACAAATTTCTTCGGCAGCGAACTTCTTGAACCAACCTCCAACTGTCGATTTGAAAGTGATTCCCTCACCAAATGCTTTGTCAATATTAGCCGTCGCCTGTATGCTCGAACGTCCGAGTATGAACGTACGAAGCATAAATTTGCCAATTATTTTCCTGTCTATAGCTTGAATTCAATGTGATCATTAATAATAGATTGTTGCAAACAGAACTTTCTTTGTTATTACGCTATTATTCATTGGTGAACGTTGATTTATTTCGCTGATGATTAGTTATATTTAATTGTTACTTTTTACCGTGTTATACTGCATACCGTATCTTTAGTGTTCGATATGTGAACAGATTAAATTATATTACATTCCATAAGTAATTTAATTTTATTGCACTCCATCACGCTAAATCAACACAGTTCATACAGAACGAACATACAGTGTGCTAGAAATGAAAATTAATCCTCATTGAATATTTCAAGGAATAACGTTTGAAAAAGTAGAATCCCGAAATTGCGATGAACGAGAGTTATCATCGACGTTCAGAAGTATTCAAATATACCACCAAAAAACACACTTCAACTGAAGAAAATCTACATTGGTGAACAATGCGCTGGTAACTGATAATCGTGGTCAGCACCAAGACAGAAAGGATTTTGGGGACAAGCTGATAATTTGGATCTGGAACAGAGAAAAATGAAACAAGATGGTTAATCGTCAATCAAATGGGATGTGTACACCGTACACGAGAGATCACAACGAGGCACACCAGGATTACATGAAGAACGAGAAATGAGACGAAAAACTTTGAATCAAAGGCAACTAGTCATATTCGTATGGACGCATCAAATGGAAATTCAGACAACTTCAGTTTGGCGTTCAAACAAAATACACATCAAACGATCAACAATCAAACAAAGCATACGTTATCTTATAAGTCATCTCAATACGCTGAACAATTATTTTATAAGTTCAACATGACAAATAATTATTATTCAGCCCTCTGCATATTTCGATTCTACAAAATTATTTCATGTTGCCTGGAACACTTTTCACAATTCGGCACTTCCTTACCCTAAAGAATGGGATGTAGGAGGTAATTGCGTAAATTCGCCTGAACACACGTAGGCGTGTTCAGGGAAATTTAGGCAATTCATGCATTTGCCTGAAAATTTTGCTGGAACACACCTACTGCGCATGCCGATCTATGCAAAACAGTCTCTCATAATGCACGCGAACGTGCTCCCGTGTGACTGCCCCTAGGGTAAAAAAGTGCCCACAGTCCTTTACTTTTCATAATTTTATTTTGTCATGGAATAAATCAACGTTGTGAAGGAAGAATGTCATGAAAGTAGTGTGGCGCCTTGAGGAAAAAAGTCCGGGACGAGGAGAATGGAGGATTTTCGGGGACGAGGAATTCCCCAAAAATGACCGCGGCCGAATCCCTGAAACTGCCCGCACCACATTAGATGAAACCAAACCTTCGTGAGATTTGTTCTTTGATATTCACCAATTCCATTCATATTTTACTGACTCAATTGTAATTTCCAGGCAAAATTAAACATTTCATCATTATCACTTATAAAATCAAAGACAGCCGAACAACTGTGACCTAGTGGATGGTAAATTTTGTAAATGCAGTTACTTTGTATAGCTCAATTATTGACAATCCGTTGATCAGAAAAAAAAAAAAGAAAATGGGTCACAGTCATCCCAATTCTAAGATAATTCACGCTTTATGTAATTTCCATTCCAAGTACCGATCTCATGCGTCACTTATAATACCATAGTGATAGATGCACCCATCCCAGAACTGATTCATCATATGAAACGCAGTACTAAGAATACCAATACATTGCTCTGCTATATCAGTATTACACAACGCCAGAGTAAAGAATAACATTACAAAAATGAATAATGATGATATGGTTAGATAACATATCAGTTATGAACATACAATGGCGTATCGAATGCAACCCATCGTCACTAAACAAATGTTGCCGTACGTGTGAGATGAGTTCGAAAAGATTTTGTGAACGACGCGTAGAATGACGAATGAGTCGGCGTTCGAAGTGTGGCATCGTCGGCGGCTTCAACGGATGCTGCCGAAAATCTTCTTGAATCGGGAAATACTGAACAAATCAGACGTAACGTCGTAATGAATTTGGAACGAAAGTGACGGCAACAAACGATATAAACAATCGGATTTGCTGAGGAACTGAAACAGTCAATTATTTTTCATTAAAAACATATTTATCTTAACAATTTCACTATTGCATCAAATCAACAAGAATCAGAAACTGCAGTAATGAATTGAGTTTATTTATGACGCGATATACCAAATGCTGGAACTTTGTATTTTTAGGGACTTGCCTGAAAACGTTCACATGTAAATGATTTGATGATTGTTGCACAGTGCGATTCAAACGATTAACGCTTCAAATTGAAACTTACAGATATCAGTGCACATTCGCATGTGACCGTTAACAATATCAAAACTGCTGCGTTATCTTCTCAATCAGTTTAAGAAGTTGCACAATCAATCGTAGAACGAGCGCTTTTTAAAATTTTCAACAAAAACAAAAGTACTCTCAAATGAAAGGATCCCTGTGTTGCAAATAAGTTAATGAGTTGGCGATTGCAAAAAGTCAATCAGTGGATATATTAACAACACTATTCCAAACAAATACAAGAAAATCAGTGTCAACTGATGCTATTAGTCAATGAAAGTTAGTTTTATAGATTGATCAGGAAGATAATATGGCAGTATTAGGAAATATCTTAATTGGTCACTTTTATTTTGGAATAGCGATGTGGATTTGATGAAACTGAATGAATGAGATTGTCACAGAAAAAATAACATTATTTTATCGCAAAGACTCAAACTTTCAATAGGCATCGAGAAATGGAAATGAAACAAACAAACCTAGAGAACGAGAGAGCGTTGAGAGTGATCCTTATTGCAGGACTGACTTGAAAATCCCTTTTCGTTATGATTTGCGTCAAGAAAATACCTGAAATACATATATTATACCCTCACATGATCGAAGATTAAAATTACAAAAAGTGGAAAGAAACGAAACACTAAATCGAGAACGGATGTCTTGATAAATGCACAGAATATTGAAAGCAAAGATAAATACTTTTGCAGTTCATAGGACTGGATACATGGAGCAAATAAATTTACTTAGATTCTGTTAATTAGCTACTACTTTGCTCTGTTAATTAGCTACTACTCATTACGAACATATTGATGTGGAAAGAAATTGCGTGATACTTTCATGCAGAAAATGCTGCATAAAATTAATTTTCTTTACTATCTGAGTGCAAGACCATTTTCAGTTTATCCTAGAACGCAAGCTCATGGCCATGATTACTCTCAGAAGTGATTCACTTCAGTGCATGTTAGTGCAAACGTTGAACTGAAAACCCAAACAATTATTCATTTCAACGAAAATTCGCAATTACTGATGCGACAAACGTTAGCGATGTGTTTCTTCCATTCAACGAAATAATATCGATGCGTTTCTTTGTCAAATGACACATTTCATGGAGCTTCATGCAGAGGTGAAGAAAAACTCGTAGCATAATAATGCAAACTGAAGACAAAAATTTTGAGGGAAATATAGTGGATATTTCGATGGATATTCTCTACGTGATCATGCTAAGTGGAAAGTTGAAAGTTACAAATCGAATGAACATATTTTACCAATTGAGCAGTTGAATGTACAACAGAAATCCATGCGGACAGACACATGAATAAATGAAGAAGCAGATGAATTCACAAAATGAACGCAAACCTTGAATGGGCGAATAACAAATAAAATAGAGCAACATTGATATGATGAGCATTTTGACGACTGATCTCCGCAATGCAAGTACGATCGCTTGCTGACTCTCGTTAACGATCTGCGTTGAATTACCCCACAACACTCGACTCATTATCGAGTAAAGAACTGTCAATAAAATCAACGGCAGCACGTACAATACAACACATTCTGCATACTTGAAAATCACTCTGAAAAACGTAAAAACATGTGTACCACTTATATAAGCGATAATTCAGATGAATGTTACGTTGCAAATCAACGAAATAATCACAAATTGCGCATGTGCAAAGTCGATTCTGACTGAAACTCATAGCGAAGTATTCTCAGAACGAAACAAAAAAAAAATTGCAACTAATTGTGGTTATTACGACTAAAACATTGACAAACCATGACATAAGCCTAACCCATGCTCATTTATCATTCATACATCATTAAGAATATAAGCACTCGCAATGAGCCACTAATAATGCAAATCGCTTCAAATTTTAAACGCAGTCGAACAATTTAATGGATTTCCTAAGTCTACTACGCTTTCTGCTTAACTCATGAACTCATGATCTGTTCTTGCCGTAACACGGTTCTTGAATCTTAACTTAAGTATACGATTTATTAAAAATATTATTGCACAATCAAAACTCCCGTCCCGAACAAAATATTCGCAATTATAAATAAATAAAACAGTGATCAGCCATGCGAGATAATACGGTAACGCAGTCATTAACATTTATTTTGCTCTACGAAAAATTGATGGAGAAATTCATCGATTCAGGGAACAACCAAAAAAACGAGACGAAAAATTTACTGAATATTAAGTCAACTCTTGGAACCATATTATCAAAACCTTGGTGGGCAGTAGAAATGCAGTGAAATAGAACATAAGACTGAACGACCAACTGATTTTTTAAAAATGTTCAATAGTTCAATAGTTAGAATAGTTGAACGGCTGTCAGTGTAAATCTGATGATCGGATAGAGTGAACTGGATAACGTTGAAAGAGAGAAATGGATAAACGGATGATTGAATGAATAAAGTAGCAAATAGTCACCTGGTCCCCGCTGGAAGTGTAGGACTCCAAACGCAATGCGCGATAGCCTTACGAACGAAGACTCGATGAAACATCAAATATGGTGACGCGAACATTGCGGCAGTCACCCAAACACTAACGATCATCAAAGCGGATGTCCTCCTAGAGAATCGCTGCATCCGCATCGGTGTACATATCGCCATGAAACGTTCAATTCCAATCGACATCTCCAAAATTTCGACTATTATTCACTTCGTATTCTCAGAATATTTTCTTCAGTTCCAATAATTATCCATTATGAGAGAGATTTTTTTACAATTTTCAAATGAATACCTATTCGAGAAAGTATGAAGAATAATATGTAAACAGTTTCGCCGACTGATGGTAACCTGCACTGAATACGTTTGAGTTGCGATGCTGGCTGTTTGAAATCAATGATTGTAATGATGCTGAGTGCTTATTTAATGCTATTGTCTCCACTCAATGACATCGAGAGTATGACATTATCGAATCATCGACGATGATTCGATAATGTCATACTCTCCATGTCATAATGTCATACTCTGTCTTTACTAGTTTCAATTGAGTTTATTTTCAGTGTGATGATCGTTTTATCGGAACAGTATTGAAGATTCAGATAAGCGGTGTGTAGCATTAGTTGTAGAGTCGCAATTCATTCTCACCCTGCACGAAAATAACATCGATGCATTTTGCTCAGTTCGTGTTCGTGTCTCATCACGAAGGCAGTGAGACAGGAACACAAACCCAGCAAATGATTTCATTGACACACGTTTCGGTAAATTATTTTCGGTAAGGGACAAACAAATGTATTCCTGTGGGAAAACAACACTAGAAAATAGTACGCAATGGAATCGAACTGCCCTATTCAACTTCAACCTCCACCGATAAATTTCCGGTGGCCGAAGCGTTTTGAAAAGCTGAGATCAATTAGAAACGGCAATTCTGAAGGAACCAGCGAACACCAACAACGCAATTTGAAGTAATCGTTCGAATTCATTATAATTTGATTTTAAAATGTCATTGAACGGTGAATACGACGAAAAAAGTTCGGAATTATGAGCCTAATTGAATTTCATAGGAAACTTCAAACGCACGCATTTTCGATTCGCAATACTCAAAACAGATTGAACTAAATATGCACAGTCTGAAGAATATTAACAGCGTCCACTGATGCTTTGAACAGAAATTTTATCGGATTGTTTGTTTCATAAACGATGTAGAAAAAGTAATTGCAACCACAAATTTATTTCACATGGAACAGAAAATATTATGAGTGAAACAACTGCACTCGTCTCGATTTTCAGAAAAACACTGATTTTGTTAATACGTAAATAAGCTAATCACTCCGGCGGCTCTTAACGGTGAAGACCGACTTCGCAAACGACCAATATGCAGCGATCAATTTGAGGCAAGTCAAGAAAAAAATTTCTGGCCGTACCTCGAATTGATCGTTGTGTACTGTTTAAAGCGATGCTGTCTGATTATGCTCAACGACGCTACAACAGCAAACTTCAAGAAGAACAAACCTGCGTAAGAACTGATGCGTACAAGAAATATTCCTCCAAAAATCGAAGCACAGGACACAACACAGGTGACAATAGCCAACCACTCCCGTACAGAAACATAGCAATATCTGGACAACATGAAACTAGATTTCCGATATCAGCTAGTGCTAAATTGAGCAGAAATAAGTTAATCGGAGAATTCAACAGTTTCCGATCGGTCAAAATAACCGACACCACGAAGATATTGCCACAAACGCCGACAACAACTATTGCCGAGAAGATGAACGCGAAGAATGTACTTAGCGTGAACAATGAGCATATCAAGCATTCATCTGTATTCGTTAGGTTCATTGATGCAGCTGCTGTCATTTTTGCGTTATGGTGATTATGTTTAGCTGATGCTGCTGCTTATAATAACATCTTTGTAAGGTTTACGGAATGTGAAGTGGACCTGATGACGATGCTATTATTATCACATCGAATCAGTTGCCACATCTGACAATCGCAAAAATGATGACGGTCGATTCGAACAACGGTTGTTGATTTATTGCAGCAGATTTAATTCAGTAATACGTCTTTATCAATACCTGCTTACCAACATTCACAACAACAAATAACATTATTCAGTTAATGAATGATGGATTGCATATGATTTCGGCGTAATAGATTTGGTGTTTCAGTTGAATAGCAATAATAACACCAACGGATAGATGAGAAGCGGATTTCAAACGAACAATTTCACAACAATCAGATAAAATTAGTACAGATGGTGTTGAATGATAAGAGTCAGATATAATAAATATTTGTGATGGAATAAAATACTAGAATCAACCTTGTTTAATAATATAACATTTCAGTTCAGCATTAATTCAGCAACTTCGACATGTACGGACCATCAAGCTCATAGCCCAGTTTCCTGAAAAAAAAAAGACATTACACATAGTTATACCATTTCAGACGGAATAAATTTACTGTTATAATGGAAAGATTAGTTACGTCCATGTTGCTACAGTATACCCTAGTTGATGTTAAGCAGCATCAAAATTCATAAGCGACGCGAAGAAAACTGGCAGTGTGCGGTAAACGGAACGTTGAGATAATTGCACATGAAAATAACCAATAAATTACTGACGCTACTTGACGTAATTCTAACAAAAATGCACATGTTCTGTTTTAAATGAGCGCAACGAAACGTGTACGATAACATTACTCTGAATGAAGTATCAACAAGATGATTCAATGAATGAAATCAATCTTGCAAGTATTTAATCGTATGAATGGCCGAGATTAAGAAGAGAACTGTGAAAATTAAAAGTGAATATATCACAGTTCTGATAGAGAGAGGTATGACAACTCTTTCAAGTGCTAGATTCATTTCATACATTACACTTTATGATAACACTTATTTGCTTGATCGACCATGAATTATTCATTCATGTTGAAAATAGAAATTGTGAAAAGAGACTATGAACGAATCGTTTTTTCTTTTTTCTGTTCTCTTTTGAAAATCGAGATAAATATTCATGAAGAAGTGAAGTGAAAGAAGAAACGGTATAATTCACCGTGACCGGTCAATTTGCCTAAAGACATTTAGCCTAACGATAGTTTGCCTTGCGGACGGTTTGTCGAACGGACAGTTTGCTTAATTTTTAATGCATATTTCGCCTAATAAGCAAACTGTTCCTTAGGCAAACTGTCCGTTAGGCAATGTGTCTTTAGGCAAACTGTCGTTAGGCTGAATGTCTTTAGGCAGATTGACCGAGTACCATAATTCACTGATGAGATTGAAAATAACCTCACAATCAGGAAGTTCATGAGTGAACGCCAAATGCGTAATCAAACCTGGACTCAGAAGGGACTGAACTAATCCATGATCGAAGAGCATGTAATCATTCGTATTTGATGAGACCTTACTACTGGTTAATCAATGCAGTGATAAGAACAAACAACACTGAAAAAAGTGAACATCATGCAAAACAAATTAACACTTCAAACGAATGAAAAACAGCACAACAAACAAAACGATTTCACAGTACAGAAAATGGCCAAATAATGCATAAAAAAGATAAGCGTATGAATGCATCATGAGCCTTTCTGAAGAGCTTGTAACGTTGTGGCTGGAAGTGTTGTTGCCAGATGAGAGAAGAATTATTGCCCTCCAAGAGAACAGACAAAATCGATGAATGGACATTCAGAGTGAACTGGACGAAGTGAATTCGAGAAGTTTTGCACGATAAATTCTTGAATGATTACGTAATTAATTATTGACAACCTTCATTCCAAATTAGTGAGCTTCCGCATCAGAGGTTAAAATCAATGAATTAGATCTTTACAAACACAAAGAGACACATTAAAGAAAAGCCGGAATTCAAAAGCCACTATCATTTTTAATCGTCAAATGCTACTCGCTCGATATATTCGAACAGCACACATTTCGCTCAGTCGTTCATTGAAATTGTCATTAAGAGCACGTCAAAAATAACCAACAAACTGGCTGTATGTATACGTCCTCCCTCATTTCAAACGATCCCAATTAATCCTCAGCCCTCACTTTAATGGGTCTTCACTGTGCTCAGCCACATCATTATCGTTCTACTGAGTCAACACCTAATTCCATCAAAAACCTTCATCGACCACATCAATACCGCAACACAAAAACAACTAATCGCGTTCGCACTTGCATAATTCAAGAAGTCATTACTGCACAAAGTTGATGTGCTTAATAGCTGTAATCATTATAAAAAGATGAGCAAAATGCAAGTGAATAAAGCAAAATGAAGAAGTAAACCTGAATCAATAAAAGGTGAAATATGCTAATGATCAGGTTCACTGATCACTGCTCATTGATCGGTCTAGCTTCTGGGGGCACATCACCAAACACTCTCTCTTTCTATTGTTTTGATGAGATCATTAATCAGCATCAAATTTCCATACTTTAATATCAACAGCATTCGAAAAGCATTATGTTCATCTGAGAGGCTTGTTTTTGTTATTTCTGAAGGCTGCACTGCTTAATATTCAAGAACTTGGAACTGTTAATGCGAGATCTGATAAAGCAATAGCGCAAAAGAGTAAGATACAATCGTTCAGTGATCATGAAACAGACGCCAGCAATGATTCAAGAACATTACAATCACTTCTTAGCGATCATCAACAGCAAACTGAAAATTGAAATGAACTTTTAAGGAATACGCTGCTCAACAATGTGGATTTTTGTGATCACGAAAAATTCCTTAAAAATGATCGCTCTCTTATATAATCGTCTATGAGTCGAGTCAATCATATGGCCGCGCTCCCATACCACATTATGATAAATGCGGACAGCAGTTCTCGGTACTGATACACGCACCCATCATGGTATTAATAATAGGTTTGAGTACATGGAACTGAAGAATTTAGGTGATGATCAAATACACTTCAACAGGCTTGAAATTGAATTTGTTCACTTGGCTCGCAGGTTGCTTTTTGTTTGGTGCGAACAGTTCTTCAGAGAAAAGTGGAATGGCTGGGATGATTGTATCACAGGAAATTTCGCCAGCGACCACCAGTCAATTATATTTCATTTCAAGGAGGTTAGTTTTTTTTTTAAAGAGAAGCAATTAAAATGAATAATCAATTCAGATGAAAAGAGAAACCACCGAAACGATACAATAATGAAGCGAATATAATTGTCATAACTAATTATTCGCAGAGACATAAACAACACGCCACTCGATGACTCGCTCGAGTGAATGCGAATGAGTAAAATGCAATCAGTGACACGGATGGTTAAACGATGTCTGATACAAAATAATTCATTAGAGGAAATGATGTCAACTCGTGGCCGCTTCCTGATTAAACGATACATCATCACTGCTACAAGATAATGAAGCAATCCGTATAATGTTCGTTGAGCAATATTCTTCCATTGTGCAGTCACCACGATTTGCTTTGTGATTACAATTACGAAACAACTTTATTATGCAACACTGAATGAGTATATTCGATAAAAAAAGCGACACATCGCAGTATGTAAGTACTGCTGGAAAAATAACCAAGGTGTATCGAGGAACTGCGTAATAATAATCACTTGGTCAGTGTAAAAAATTTCTCACACGACGAGAACTGGTAAGTAAAAATTTCAACTTACAAATGAAAATTTGGAACTAATGCCTTTATGACGCGTTTCTGACTGAAATAGTCAACCGCCGAAGAACAGGAAATTTAATAATTCTCAAAAGACTTGAACGATGCATACTACACAGGACAAAAATTGATGACTCGTCGAAATTAACTTCCAAATGAAGCGCCGTTCATTTCATGTTTCAATTTTCCATCACACAACTCATATGCAACAAGAGATGAATTATGAGGGGCCAACAAAAAATAGCACATAAACGATTCACGACGAGTTAGGAAACTTGGGATCAGAGAATATTTCGCATTTATTTTTGGACAGAGAAGTGCGCTTTGCAACAATCGGTGAGTGTAAACTGAGATCTGATGGTAGCTGGAACTTTTCATAACGAAGCTCAATCACTTAGCACAAAGCACCCAATGACTGAAAAACAATTCTCAGAAATTAGGCATCTATGAGTACAAAAACACATCCGACATTATCGCCGTAATTTGATCAGTAACTTGAATGGAATTCTCGGATATATGCTTATGAATGCTGTAATTTAAACGAAAATTTTAAAGGACTTGCAAAAGCCATCTGAAAAAATGTAATTTCTATAGCTGAAAAAAATTTGAAATTATAAAAATTTGAAAGGTGAATGAAAAATTGGCTTATTTCTCCTAAAAAATTTTGATCAAGAACGACTATAAGACAGTCGAAGTTCAGTTGCCTAAAGCGTTCAATGAATGCGTAAATTGGCGAATAAGCCTGGCTATGACGTCCAATCATTCACAGCCCTTAGGCACACACGATCGTCGATCCACAAAGTTATCTACCTAAAGTAACACTCCACAAAACGATTATGCGATCTCACCCGTCGTGGTCAACTAATGTGATCGGGCTGATTTTGAGAACACGATCAAGAACCTCCACGGTAATTATAAGTTCTTCCTTCACCACCACAGAATTAATACCTGTCTCATCAAAGCACGAAGAGATGAAATATCAAACAAAAAAGAGATGAAGTATGGAGGAGAGGACGAAAATAATGCATAAGCATATCTGAAATGAGACTGCACATGAAGAACATAGACGATGGGTGATACTTAGAAGACATTTGAATATTTATCATTTCGGTAACGGTTTTTCATTGCGATTCGTAACGCTTTCTTGACTTGCTTCAATGAACACTTTCCTTTTATTGCTTCTTATCTCTTCACATGGCATTTACAGCGGAACAGTATGCATCCTTCATTGTTTGATTGCACGCTTGATTCAAACGAGAAGACCGCTTCAAATGGAAGTTCACTATACGAATTCATAGAACAGATCAATAGCTCATTCCCACCTAACAGAACTACTATTTTTTCTGGTTGTCGTTATGTTATTGACTGCGAATTTTGAAATATTCATGACTTATGAAGCAGAAAATTATTGTTAAATGGCATAAATAAATCGATATTCAAATCCTGCGAAGAGGTTGACAACTCAGTGACGATTATGCGATGAAGCAGGTCGATTGATAGGCCATTGATGAGGGCCGATATGATCAAATGAAATATCAACAAAAACACACACTTAAGATGACCATTTTGAAAATTGTGATTGATAACCCGAAAGCATTGTATAATATGATGTGTGCAAGAAAAACAAATATGTACCAACTCTAAGTGACATCCTATTACAAATTTAAACATTCACAAAATGAGACTTGACACAACATTAACAACAATATAAAACAAACACTGGAAAGTTTCATTCAATGTAAACCCATTTAGTTTTCATTACAGTCTTCGGTCTCTTTAAAGAATCGTTGATCCCGCAACCGCACGTCATTTCTCAATATTTCTTCCCATACCTTCTCTAAGTTTACTTTCAGACCATCATTATCCCTTTAATGAGTGGGACAGACTTTACTATCTATTAAGAATGCTGACGAAAATCGAAGACATTGAAGTCCAGTGACGATGGGAGAGCGACCATTCATTCGTCTTTTCCTATGAGGGCTGGGTGATTCCCTTCAAGCCAGTTTTCAGTTGTGTCGTTTCGTACTCGCGTTTGCCGGAGTGTCCAAAACTCACTTTTTTTCGCAAACTTGCAACATGATTCCTTATCTAAAGCAACTTGGTTGTCACTGTCGTCATTAATCTTGACCCCTCATGCACAATAACAAGCCATCTTTTCTGACATGCCCACTCAAATCATCATCGACGTCTGTTTCTCAACTTCTGGAACATTTTCTCGAAGAGGAAGAAATATACTGCTCGATTATTCACAAGTTCGCGATCAATCTAGCTGCTGAAGGTTCGTCAGCGGTGAAGAATTCATCATCATCGAAAATGTTGTTTTCGAGCGTGCCATCGTTGATTCGATTAAGCAGTTGTTTATTTTGCTGAATTCCATTTCTGGCATTGATAATTTTTGTATCACTACTTCTTGTATATTTTTTAGGATTCTTCTGGACGTCATACCAATTCGATCATTCAAAACTACGATCACTTCTAATCGTCATCCAATCAGGTGAACTTTGCATACAATTCAGAATTCATTTTCGTTGAACGGAACAGACACTTAAAGGATAGTAAAAATAATGCTATCAAAGCAACGTCGAATGTCGGCTAAGAATTTGCCATAAGACTTGCGGTGGACTCAACATTAATGAGCAAGTTAGGCTAAGGTAACGCAAAAGGTTGAAAAAAATGCAGATTGACATGCATATGGAAAGGCACAGATATGATCATAGCAGTTCACTCATTCAGAACACTAATTTCTAGTTGTCATGACGTGTTTTCAAACGCAAATAAATCTTCAAAAGACGTAACCGTAAAAATTAATGAGTTCGTACAGAGTGATGATAATAACCAATTGCCACGCCAGCAGTCATTCAACATGTAGCATTCATTGCTGATAAAATAATGAGATAAATGTATTATTTGCAAAGCATGCGAACAAAACCATGAAAACAACGGTTACCGTTCGAAAACGATAAAAAAAATTACGAACGATATACCGACCGAAGCTATGAGTCGTCACTGCTGCTAAATTTACTGTATTCCGCTCACAAAGGAATAAAAAATTTTCGAAACAATTTCAATCTACAATTAATTTCATCGAATGAATATGAAAAGAAAGAAACAGGTGAATGTTTTGTTTCAGACGATATCACGTTCGAATACTTTCATTCACACCAAAAGGTGGGGAATGAAAATCTATTTTCTCGCAGTGAAAATGAAAAATCAACTGAAAATGTGTTTGATGATGGTGAAAGACAAAACGCATGAATACGGTAGATAATTACAGCATGAATGGAGATTAGATCATATTTTTATTTAATGAGACAGATTATGCTCGACGGTAAGGCACTTTCCAGGGATCAAGTAAAATATAATCCGTTTGGATACGATAATTCGCTATATGTTGTTTTTTCTCAAAGGATCTCTTGAGCGAATACTCAAAGTAAGCGGAAAGCTTTGTTCAAAACGAAGGGAAGTGTACGGGAATCGATTGTTCACGGAAACTATTTCTCATCAGAACGATCGAATTCATGAGAGACTTAAACTCTCTTATTTACTGCTCTGAAGCAATTTCTTGAGGCAAACAGCAGGCTCAATAAGCAGCTTAAAGCAGTTTTCGAATACGGATGAATGTGAGCACCGAAACGTCGCCATACTTGGAAAAATGCGCTGAATGATGCGCTTAAAAACAATAATTTCCTTATAATAAATCGCTATTTTTTGAATTATTATTTGAAAAAGAAAACCATTAAGGCGAACTCATAGAATGAAATATTATTTATGAGACTAATTAATGACAGATCGAGTATATCAAAAAAGATTGAACAAGATCAATTTTGAACCTTATCAGATGAAATTCGTTTTCATTCGATACGATGAACGGCAGTGGCTGCAGCCGGTGAAAGCAAATCCAAACTGAACACTGCCTTCTGACAGTGCAGCACCGAAAGTCTGCATTCCAAATTTCAGTGCAAAAAGTGATTCGAGACGAACAAATTGTTTTACAATGCGTTGAAGAATCGTTATGAATAATTATGTGAAAAACAAAACAGTACAAAAATTGGTTTGAAAGAATTATATTGTTGATGAGCAGTGGAACGAATGGAAACCAACCGATTGATGAGAAATGGAACGTGATGAGAAGAAAGACGTCGATTAGATCGTTGCGGATTTCATCGCAAACTGTCATAAAAAGTGAATGCAAACAAAACGCAGGTGATAAGAGCGAAAATATTTATAAATTCGATTTACGAAAATATGATGCACACTGAAGATTCGAGACGAGAACAGCCTTTGCAACAACTACTCGCTAGTAAAGAAAGCGCAGATGCTTTCAAAATTGCACCAACACTGCTCTTTCAGATGATCGAATTTTGTAATTTCGCGATGCTCATCGAAACGTCGCATTAAGACGTATGCATATTTCTTCCTCATTCAGATAACCATGATTACATATGACGCACATGAACGTGACATAACCAATAACTAAATATTGGCTTCTTGAACTTATATATATAACGTTACAGATTGCTTTGCAATGACATGTCTACATTCAAATAACTTTTCTCATTGAGTCACCGTTCATAAATATAGTACTAATTGATATAAAGAATGCATAAAATATGACTAATGCCTAGATCATCTAAACAACGCATACGACCAACATCTAAATTTCTGGGATTATCGTTAGGGATTTCGTTGAAAATGGCTATAAAATGGCATGAATTGCTCAGAAATAATATTGGGATTATTCGCTATGAGAATTGATGAGATTAAATATATTCAACTGCAATAATGATCAACTGAAAATGTTTTTTGCACACAATTTTCGAATAATATGTAAGCTGAAAATGTTGAGAATTAATATTTGCTTTTCAGAACAATCATTCAAGCATTCGCACAACAACTCATCGTTCTCATGCAATAATTCACCGACATCTGATTGAGAGTGTAGCTAATTGTAAGTGCAATTGCAAGAGAATAAGATTGCAAAGTTAACGAATACAATTCGAAATCTAAATGATTTCATGCGAATCTCATCTCGCATGTTCACTAAAACTTCACTGAATTCTTGATATGGAAACTGGCCAAATCATGTATGATTTATGAATACGAATACCATTTCCATGAACGAACATCACACTCATTCATCCAACATTGCAAATCAACACCGATGATGTTTTGATATCCGTATATTTATTTACTCGATGGCGATTTAGGCCTTTCATTCCGGTAACAATGGACAACTAGATTATGTTAAGTTTCTTCTAAACATTGTTAAAGCATGCTCGAAACCCTTCACCGACCAACTGTGAAAGTCGGTTGTTTGATTGAGCGAAACAAATCAACTGTACTAATTTTTCTTGAATATTGCGTTCGTTTTCAATCTTGTGCTCAAATTTCTTCTCGATTTTCGATGGGAATTACCTAATTCAGTGATGGAGCTAAGAGTTAGAAACCAATTCAAGCTGAATGAACTGATATACACAATCGAGTTGGAATACGGAAACTTTGTAAAGAATTGAAACTGAGTATTCTCAAATGTTTACTTTCTCCCTCAAACCTAACAGAGCGAAAAAACGTTTTCTTCCTAATGGATGCTAGTTTACTGCCATACTTTCATCATCACGAACACAGATCAACACCTTTCAACACGAATTAATCACGAAAATTTAAATATAGGATTTTCGTTGTTCAAGAAATCCCACTTCTGCTCCCGTTTTCAGCGTCTCAAACTCCCCAACACAATGTAATCGTGAAGTCCAAGCACAAAACCATTTTTTTGCAGATTCCATCTGAAACTATGCCGTGCATGTGTGACACTTTCGAAACTTTCACTCACGCATGATGGAGAATTAAAACTGAGTTTTATATGAATTTTGAAGTAGGCAAACAAAGATAGGCTTTACTTTAAACAATGCCAAATATCATGAAAAGCAAAATTATGAATTATTTATAATGAAGCAATGAAAATCAATCATCGCAACTTTTACATGAATTTTGAAGTACGCAAACTCAGTGTCTTGTTTGTTTGCACTCGGTTATGGGTTGTACTCGTTCGTTTCAGTCGTACGGTCAGCACTCAAAAAATCTCCATAACGTCGCGCAAAACACTAATTAACAAGAACTAGGATATTCGAATGGACATGCAGACATTCCTGCATGGCACATAAAAATGAAAACAAGCGAAGCATATTTTTGTTCGTCTAAATGAGAACTGCATGCAGTCTCTCCGTATGCATCTTGCAGTTTGCAACTGAACTTCAAGGTATACACTCTTTTTGAAATGTATCGGTGAAAAACATTATTTAAAGGATTGAAGTTCGTCGAAGTCAAGTGGCGAGCACGGTTATATTGAGAGTTCAATGAGTGCCATAAATCGTTGCACATACGAGAAAGTCTGCTGATGTCATTACTGACCATGAGGAAGGCTTCAAGTTGTGATCTTGAGAATAGATTATTCTGTGATTGAAATAAATGAAGCGTACTCGACAGAATTCAATAGTGCATTGATGGTAACAACAAACAAACCAAAGTAACAGAAAGTGATGAAAATTTTCATGTTACAGAATGAATCACTGTGAATAGCCGTGCGAAGGGAATGATATAATGAACGGAAGATACGATACAATCAATGAATTGTATGACTTGAAAGGATATTTGAGCGAGCGAACTGAGATTTAACTAGTGCCGAAAGCGAGCACTCTCCTCTATTGGTTGTGTTTACTGCTCTTGAATGGTAGAATCACAACAAAGGGTTCAATTAGAATATGAAGTCTCCTATGAGACTGCGAGTGAACGGCCATTCCTGAGCACTTTTAAAAGAACCTGACAATCTTAAAGTAGTAGACCTAAGCGTGACAATTTTTTAAGAGCATCTAAGAGGTAAAAATCTATTCGCATTATGTGACTCAATCCATAATTTAATTCCGATGTTACTTCTTTCAATCAACTAACGCTTACGGAATTCAACTTCGAATTCTCAGTGAAACGAGATTATATGACGCAGACAATGAGACTGACTAGGCTTTGAGAAAACAGAGCTGAGATTGGCTTTGAGAAAAGAAAGAACATGGTAGCAATTAAAACTTTCAGAATTCAACTAGGAGAAAGTATCGGAAATTGAACACATTTCGGAGTCTTTGTCTCAATTCAATGCGCGCTCATGAGTTCATGCATGGAACGCAAGAGAGTTGTCGATAATAAGTTTGTTATATTCATTTCAAACACGAAAGTGCGATAGCGACGGGTAATTGTCAGCTTGACATTACGCAATGCATAATGACACATTCATGAAATTTTTGAACATCAAATTCGTCGTCATTCGAAGCAGAACTCAGAAATACTCGAACATAAATGAACAACTAACTTATCATCTCGACAGAATGCGATATCAATCAAAAGTGGACCATTCATTATAAGTCTGATGAAGTTTCGAATGGAATTTCGTGTCGGATTTGAAGTTGTTTGGTCACTGAGCAAGGAATTTATCTAACAGAATGAAAGCAACTTTGCTCGCATTAACACAAGGTACATGAACGAGCCAAGGTTTTAATGGATAATGAAAGCGAACGGCTATGATCAGTGAAATGTGATTATACTGATTGTGAGATATAATTTTATGTTACCACTCTAAAAATTACATGATTAGCGGCGAAAAAGCTTCAAATTGAATAAAAACAGGAACTGGCCAACTTAAGTCGACAAACCAACGGAGAATATTCATTACTTATCGCCTAGGAAACAAATAAATATTCATTAGGGGTATGTAGCTAAAGAAAATGCAAGAAGAAATGAATGTATCACACATGCAATTCTGTTGCAGAGAAACTTTCAACAAAAGTTAAACCCGAATAATAATCCCTAAACTACAACTTAAAATACATTCGAGAAGCACTACCGTAATGCAATAGATAAACACTGAATGAGGTGATATTCGAAGACACCATTTCTGCTGATAAATGACAGGCAGCAAACGGAACATTAGTTCAAACAATAGGTGCAGAGAAGAAATACTGGAAAAACTTAACGAGACGATTCATCATATAGAACCGTTAACCACATTAACAACAGAGATCAGATTGAAACTGTGTGGAACTAAAAATTGCATACTTCGAAACGTTCACGAATTCATTTTGTCATATTGCCCACAAAACTCAAACAAAATGTGACAAAATAACAAAATAAAACTCAACGAAACCAAATTACTAAAACTATAACAGAAACTGAATTACTAATCATCAGAAACGAAATAAAGACAGAAAATCACCAACCTGTAATAGTTACGAGTACCAACACCAGAGATAACAGCAATCTTGTAAGAATGATGTTCGTTTCTGGCTATACGTTCAGCTTCTTGCATCAACAATTGCCCATAACCTTGATGCTGGAATTTCGATGGATCTCTTGAATACACTGGAACCATGGAGCCGTAAACATGCAATTCACGTACGATTGAAACACCATTCTGAAAATTATCGAATCAGTTAAGGTTGATCGACTAAAAATGATCCTGAATATTGTTCAACACAAGACGTATGCTATCAACTGCAGAGGAAATTCATTCAAAGCGATGGCAACGTAACAATTCAGAGTCGAAACCAAATTTCTGCTAATAATAAGTTCATAAAATTGATTCTCGCAAAATATTACCTATCGAAATTTATGAGTTTATGAGTAACCTCAAAGAAACTCTTCTTTGCAATCAATGCAATCTAAAACACAAAAATTCCAACGACCAGAACAAAAACGTGATTCATTCATTTCAAAATGTTGACGTGTGCATGATGCTGTTTTAAAAGGCAATGAATACTTTGGAACTTTTAGAAGACTCATTTGAATATACTTTGGAACTTTTGAAAGACTTTTTCGAATTAGAAATTTATGAAGAATCAGGTGATGACTTCGAGCATATTAATGTCAGTAGAATTAATGGTTGAAGAGAATTTTTCTCAATAAAATGCCTGTGCTACATTTTTAAGCATATTGGAGTTGGAATGAATGTAAAGAGTTTGAAGTATTGGGATGATATTGCAGTATTTCAGCGATGATATTAACATCAATATTGAATTATTTCATCGATAAAGGCAATTCTTGTGACAAAAAATGTATTGCGATGAAACAATTTATGCACGGCAAGCAAATTATTGCACCTCTGAAAGGAAGTACTCCATTTGCTGTTTGATGAACTACCGATAACTTTTTTCATTCTTCAAAAAGCATCTGAATTCTAAAATTGCGTGGAGATCACTTACAAAATAGGACACTGTAGATCAATCTGCTTTAAAATAAACGAAACGAATATTAAAAACTTTGTCGGAAAATGAAAAATCCCGGTTACTTTCCTATCAAAGGGTAAGTCGAAGTGATAAGATTTTTTGAAACAGTTAAAGTAATCACCGACATTCACAACCTAAGTGACAGGTGGATGACAATAGGAACCGTTTTGAGAAATAATTCAATTCCAACGACAGCGCAGATGAACCGTCAAAATCTGATGGTGCTGCTTCGAACAGTGACTGATAGTGCTCAATGAGAAGTGATATCAGTGAGGGCAATACTGATGTAAAGGCATTTGTTAGGGAATTTGATTAAACGAATTTTCAAAGCGAATAAAATTCCAACTGAGGACACATTCACATTAAATCTCACCGTATCATTCCATCCATCACTAATATATCCATTCAATTCAATCACATTCAGCCTCTTTTCGTTCTTTTTTCTCTCTTCATTACATCAAAGTTATCATCACTATTTCCTAAAATATTCTCGCTACTCTCGATAAGCACAATAATTATACATAACACAAGCAGATATCAATAGTATCTCGCTGACTTAACCCTGCTTTCACTTATCAAAATTTACTCAAATTGTGAGCATAAAACCAATCCATCTTTACTTGCTGTCATATCAGTACTATTCGATAGAGTCGAACGTCTACATCTTCTATTTTTTTCAGGGACTACAAATTTTTTTTCCAGACTATACCATACTAATTATTATAAGCTTCATTTAAACAAATGTCTGAACTGATATTCATAAACAGGGATTTACTAATGAAGATATCAGTTACTTTACCAATGAAGTGACAGAAGACATAGACGTTAACATCTTCCGGATAGTACCGATCTGACAACAAATAAAGATCGATTGATTCTATACTCACAATTCAAGTAAATTTTGATAACAGAAAGCAGAGTCAATAAAAGTGTAGTTGTATAGATATGTGTCTGTGTTATGCATAATGCTCATTTGGAATTGACTGCGGAACGAGACAAAATACCCAGCATAAGATTACCAATTATCACTTCTCGAACACCCAGATGATACACAGCATTTCTGAGACTCATTCTTACCTCACATTTTCTCTCATCGTTTAGATACATTTCTTGAAAGTTCAATTGGAGACGTATATTATCAACTACTAGTGTTACCAGATCATTGCTAGTAGCAGTGACAATATAAACGGAATATTAAAAATAAGACTGAAAATGATTAAAATTGTGTGAGATATATAGTAGTGTTAATAAACGCGAAACATCTGCATCAACAATAATGACAACAAATAGCATTGATAATAATGAATAACAACACAACCACAATAACGAAAATGACTGGATCAGCTGGTGAGATAGATGCACTCAGCGAATTAGGAGTTGACTGCCGTGTGTGTGAAAGCAAGGACAAGCGTACGGAATGTGAAGGAAACCTTCACCGGGATATCGAGAAAATAAACATTCATTATGGAATCATATGTCATCGGATAGTGAAACTGAAAGTAAAAATCGACGATATTCGGTCTTCACCATTATCTAGGACAGTCAGCGAACCTGCAGTATTTATTTACTCATTTGTTTGACATGCAGTCAATGTTCCAGTATCTACGCCGTCTTCAGGATAGAAATACAGTGTGTGAATACTTGAAGTACAAAATAATTAAATAAATAAATATATATATACATTATATATATATATATATATATATATATATATATATATATATATATATATATATAACTAATTGTTTGGTTGGAGATTTCATGAAAATTGCTGGAATTATAGAACCACTTACAAGAATAGCAATAAAATCATTCAAATCCTTCTATCCAATAATAATCCAAACACTCCAAATTTCTCCTATTTTACCGTAATTTCACTCCATTCCGAATATCAGAAATATTTTCCATAACAATCCGTTTCAGACGTTCGTCTATTTCAAGCTTTCCATCTGAACGATGCAGTTTTGAGATGCGCATCGATCATCAATTCATATTTCGTGCTCTAGCCATTCGCATTTTCTATTAGAGTTCGGATTGCTGCGTTAACACCGAAATTGATAGTTTATTAAGCAAATAAAAACTGGTGTGCCTGCTGGTTGTCTCGAACAGTGATAAACATCAAATACTGCACTTAAGTCACCAGCATGTATTTGATATATGAAAGCCCCATGGAGTCGACAATATCAATAAAATTTGAGTAGAGAAAAACTAATTGGATAATAAGGAGTTTATTAAAGGATTCGCGTAAACATGTGTGCAGTTGACGTAATCACACACGTTTTAATTACATTACTTTACATGGAAAATATTATGTCGCAAATGTATCTTATTACTTTATCTTATTACTTAATACATTTATAGACTTAGGTATTTAATCACACTTCACACATTTTATTACTTAACATGCTTATGGACTTGTTTTTGATGCTCTCTTACAGCGGCTCACAAAGAATCTCATTAAATAATTCATTATCCATGGATTCCAATAATGAAGTTTACTCGAGGTTACGTTGCTGATTGAATGATGTAACACTGTGCGATTATAACTATCCAACATCTAGACACTCAGAATATGCTATAGAAAGTTATGCTGTCAGCACACACCCAACACAACGAAATGAAATAACTAATTCGTGAAAAATAAACGCACCACATGAGTCAATTCGTACCCACAGGATATTTCACAGCACTTAAAAGCAGTTTTGAAAATGCGTCCTTATGAATTTATTCTTCACCATCTATTCACTTAATTATTTTCAACCAGCAATAGGTGATTTAGTTTCGTGCTAAGGGACAGTTAAGCAATCGAGCGATCGCAAAAACAAAGTTATAAAATATATCATGAACATAGCAGAAATCATAATTATTAGATAGATCTTGATCAGAATTATCAATTGCATCACTGCCATTAATTTAGCAATGATTTAGCACAGTATTTAAGTGGTTTTTTGTCGCCGAAATTAGTTCAAAAAATTTAGCAAGCGAATTTTTAGGCTTAATTTCGTTATTCAGGGAAACTTGGACCATCTCTTCATCGAAAACTCTTTTGTTCATCGAAAGCTTCAACTCTATCATTTGTTCACGAATAGGTCGATAAATTATGGGTTCAACTTTGGAAGTGGCATGGAAGATTACTGAACACTAACACTACTATAATATGATACAGATCATTCTTTAATATTGCAGTAAAAAATTTGCGCAAATTAAACTCTCATAGAATTAAACTCTCTTCACACCCAAATTATATTGATTCAGTTCGCTCATAACAGAAATAAGGCGTGCAGAAACGTTTGACAAGGACACTGAATGGGATTGCTCACGGCACTGATACTGAAAAAGTTTTCTTTTAAGAGCTTCATTCGTTTGAAAAAAAGTTCTTCATTTCTTTTATGTGCAGCGTTAGATGACAGTCATCAAATTCCTACAAATAACCTAAGAATGAAACGTGAACGGAGTGAACTTTGAAGTAAACGAATGTTCCATGCACAATTTCCATAATGAATGAATGATGCATAAAGTGCTCAAAATCCACACCCAATTTACACTACTGTGCCCTCAAAAACGAACGAAACATCAGTTATTATGTGCTGCTTTTTTTGCGTAAAACTAGCATGTTATGTTCATAAATATATGATACGTTCAGATCTTTTATAATGATGAACTTTTATAGTGTTTATTGAAGATTTATTATGTAACTAAAAGACACATTCCATTCCAGATGAAATAGTAATTACACATTCTTTGAAACTGTTCAGTAGCTAAGTTCGTCTCACTTCGAGCAAATTTTATTGATGAACTGACGAATCAGCAAAGTGCTCTGAATCGAAGATTGACTGATCTCATAGCAGTCAAACTGAATAAATCAAAAAAAATCTCGGGGACGTACATCATCGAATTCTTCACAAACACAAAAATAACCCAAATCCAACAACTCTTTCCTGGAGTCATTCAAACATTAAAAAAGAGTCTGTGCTAATAACAAACAGACGTTCAACATAAATATGCGTTTTTTTAATCGACTGCTCACAACTTTCTTGTTCCTGCAATAAGATTCCGTGTTTACACCACTTTATTTGCAATAAATGATGCTTTTAAAGTTCCTTCCCACGGCACTACACCATTTTCGCACGTCTGCGCCATTCGATCCCACAATATTTCGCACTGTTGATCAGGATTTCGTCACTACTGCATGCGAGTGAAAGTAATGCATTATCGTGCAAAACATTTTATGAACAAACACGACTTTACTTAATCAAAAAGTTATTTAGAAGGCGTTCTGGATATGAACCGTGGCTGGTTTATCCGATGGCTTATGATGGTGGATGGGTAACGAAGGAATGGGGATCATCAATGAGACGTTACGAAGAAAACGATATACACCAAAGACGAAAAGTCCATTCAGAATCATGACCCATCTTTTAAGACTCGCATTTATTGGAAGCATGACGTACCACTAACCTAAATCAGTTCTCATTCTCTTTCCAACATTCCGTTTCCTCGACAAAAAAACTCGTGCAGAATCAATATAATTTGTTATTCATGTTGAAATGAACTCTATTCACTTCCTCCTCACAAGTTTCAGCTCATATGACTTGACAGCAAATGCAAGATAGAGAACAATTTGAAATGCATGCACTCTTCGCATATTCTAAATTTCAGCATTCATGATTTGCAAACGAATGAAGATTGTGATGGTCTTCAAAATCCAGCCACAAAATGAAATCGCAAAACAAAATGCGATAGGCTCCGATTGACAAATTCAATAATATACGCAAGAGTGACTCAGGCATAATTCGATTTAACAGTCGCAAAGCAAAGTGCCAATTCCTTTTAGTATTTTTGATAGCGAAAAAATTTCAAAAATAGAGAAAACATTGATGTACAATACTCGAAGGTTTAATTAGAATCAGCTGGAAGTGCGGTATCAATTCGGATTGTACTCTGCCACCTGAGTCCACTACTGTCATTATATTTACGATCAAAAAAATTATGTTGAAAATGAAAATGCATAACAGCTCGGATTGAATGCGTAAAACATTTTTAGATCAGCGACTGTGAGGTTTTAGGGACGAGCAATGAAGCGTTTCACAACCTCATTCACCGATCAGAATCACTTATGCGAATATGTCTATTCGCATGTAATGTTATCCAGAACAATTCCTGCTGGAATTCTGAGGAAGTGTGTCGAGAGAAGAGTGCATAATCAGCGATATTCGCTAGTCTCAATCACCGCTTACCAAGCAGATATACAGCAACAATAGTATTATCAACATATTCATATGCAGACAAGACTACTTGATTGTTGATAAAAAAGTACAGATGACAACGTAAACAATTCCACCACAAATAAAGCAGGAATAATTCTCTTGTGGATTTTAATGAGTTCATTAGCCGAGATAACAATTTTGGGCAACACTTATTCACACTGTTTCTACTGAAATGTGGATTATGAAAGCAATAAGGAATACGAGGAGTTTTTTGAATTCATACTATTAAGGTCGCCTGATATTTGGGAAAATTTTGCTTAAAATATACTAATGATAAATCTGAAGATTGCAAATTTACTGCTGATAGTTTTTTTTTCTTTCAGGAAAAACTGTGAATAAAATTACAAATTTGATCAGTTCCTCATTCAGATTATATAACTCATCAACTTATAGAATTCACCAAACTTCATTCAAGTTTCATTCGAAGCATGGATCTTTGAAAGTGCATAACGGCATTATGTAACTCAAAAAAGAAAATTGCAGCTTCTCGCGTCCATCTAGTCCTTCTGCAGATACTGACGTTGAGTAATGCCGCTCTCAAAAACATCAAATGATTGGTCGGTTTCAGAGCTTTTTTCAAAAGACTACAAACTTTTTTCGTTCAGTCAGGCGTCCACTTATACTGATCCTTTTTTCGTCTTCAGTCAGGCGTCTATACTGATACTCTCTTTTGTTCCACATGAGAACTATTTTCATATAGATGAAATCTTTACAGGCACACTAAAACACGATGAATATACTGAATGAAGTCACCACTTATCATTTTATTCTACAATCGTTCATATCGTAAGTAAATGAAACAAAAGCAAGGACTAAATTTACAGAGATTTTGCAAGCGCAATTCACGTGACTAGGTGTACAACTGCACCATACAGATAACTGAACTCACTCTTCTATTCCCTTCGGAAGACTGTTCTGTTTACGCTACTTTCTGGATTCGTCAATAATCGCGGAGAGATGATAATCTGAAAACATTTAGTTGGGACGCAGCAACGCATCAATTATCCTCCGATATACATTTCTTCCTATGTGAACAGACACATCCAAAAAAAACGCATCTCCAAAATCATAATTTTGAGGACTTGATAATGGGTTTCGCTCAATTTTTGAGGACTTGATAATGGGTTTCGCTCAATTTTTGATTTTTTCGGTATCGGAACTCTTCCTCAATTTTCCAGAGCTCTTACAAAACGCTAGGCGCTCATTTTAGTCACACAATGGAAACGCACACCTGCGCATAAAAACACCTTGCATATTATAATCAGAGGTGCAAACATGATGGACATGCTCAGTGGTTGCCACGATACGGAGCATGACCACATATGGAATGCGCGAAAATGAAAGTCTTAAGTACAACTGATTCCAGAATGCGACTGAATTTAATGATTATTGTAGGAAGAGGCAATTTTAAAAAACCCAAACAATACGAAGTTTCATAATCAACAAAACAACTTCCATAAAATCACCTAATTAACTTAAACGATTTAAATTTTTTCAGCTATCGCTATGAACACAGTGTTTCTCGGAAGTGATTAGAAGAACAATGGAAACATGGCATTAATGGACGATCATATGCGATGCGATGTTGCTTCATCGATTTTATATCCATCTGAGTAGCTCCATGAGGATTTCCGAATTTTTTAATGCACTAACAACAAAGAAGTTTCGAACTTCCAGAAAATACGTTTTCGAATGATGATTTCGCACTTTTTCCTTTAAAATCTCTGAATTCGAAATAAACTCAAAGTTCTGCTGAAACAATTGTTCAATGAACACCGAAAACAGGAAACGAAAACAAATAGACCGAAATTCTCGAAACAAGACCATCAATATGTTCTTTGTATGATTACATTATAATAACATTTTATTTCTGAACTTATTTCCTGCTGCTAAACTGCTTCCAGTTGTATTATTCAAAATGAAAAGTGCACTCCCATTTCCGGTGTGTGAGATCGCACTCCCATAGTGATTCGAATTATCACTTTCAATTCAATTTCTTTAACTGATAAGTTATATTAGTGCTACCTTTCCGAGGAATTTCAATGGCCTGAACGCAAATGAAACTGAGTTGAAATCAGCGAGAACACAAATTTTCTGGGAAAATTCATGAAACGGAATTGGATCACAAATAAATTACTACACTTCACACCAACTTTAAAGGCATGAATAACTTGAACCAGTAGCCCAAACAGTATAAGCACCGACGATGGTCTACCTTTGTAGAAATCCAAATATTAACGTAAAAAACACTACAAATGATCTAAAAGAAGCAGAAATGGGGAAACAATGCGCTGAATATTTGCCGAAATTTGTCACTTATTCCAAAATAGCTCAATAAAAAAGACTTTACTGAATATTTCACGAAGAAATTAGCTCATTCGACCGTGCATGCGACCACCATCCAAACATAATTTACATATATGAACATTTTGCATCACCGCCGGGCATATCTTTTAAAACAGATAAACTTCTCGGTGAATATGAACAATGTTCATGAAGAGAGAACCCGGCATGCTCTAATGCATGCGTAACAAATATTTTTTAAACCGCTGATGCAATGCACTCAAGCGAAAAGTTGACTGTGAGCACAATGTTCCATCATGATTCAATCATAAGCAATGAGCTAAGTATAAAAATTCGAACTGCATCAAAAACCAGCAAGCATTTGTGTTTGAGTCGACAATTCGAAATGAATGAGAACAGTGCAATGTTCGCGTCGTTTCAAACTGATCATCAGCAACATTTCCACTGTTAAGGTCCCAATGAGTGGTTTGAGGAAAGGCCAAAATTCCTGCTAATTGGTAAGAAAAATTGTGATTAGAGATGAGAAGGAAGCATAGTGCTGAATCAGATCTGGAAATTTTCCATAAGCATTCACGAAAATGGATTCTAGATCTGCGAGGCTGGCCACAATACTGGAAGACCCTAAGGAATCGGATTTGGTTCCAAAAAGTACAGACAAAAACCATGAAATCCACAAGTTTGTCGAAGTTGGTTGTATGAAACCCGATTGTGAGATTTCCATAATCAATTTTTCTGGCAATTATTGCTCAGGATCAATTCAAAAATGCTTCTTCTTGAATTTTAAATCGATCTGAAGGAACGATAATGAATGCATTCCAGTCCATTCGGTTGGAGGATATTTCATTCATCAATTTTTACAACAACGAAACTGCATTTGGTTGATTGGTTGCTTGTGGATTCGCTTTCTTCTCTCTGTGTGCTTCATTTAATAAAGTGAGTAGAAGAATGCAAAGTGAATGCAATGGAAAGTTCAATGCTGAAATTGCACAACAGATCGTGATTTTGAATAGTTTTTCGAACGCAGTTGCGCGAGAAAGTGAATATGATGGAAACTGATTGTGACAAATAGCACTCCGTCCAATGACGATGTTATCGTACTGATATAGCCATAAAAGCAATAAACATGAACTAGTGGTTAACGTAATGAATGCTACCGTAAGCATTCGTTATGTCACTAGTTCATGTTCATTACATTCTTTCTGACTTCTTTTTGACTCTCAACTGATCAGCAGTTCACAAAGAAAGCATCGCTACTGAATATACAACAAACTCTAATACTTGTAACACAGCCATTATCATTGCACTCAATATTCAATTCTTATCGTGATTATCGCTAACATCATGTTTACTAATGCTATTAGCTGTTATTGTTGTTGTTGCGCATAGAATTACTATTCTTATTATTACTGTTACTATTTTTTTAGCACTACTATTATTGGAAAAGTAAGATGTCAAGTAGGAATGTGATATTGAGTAATGAGTTTCAATTGCTGACTATCTCTTTTCAGGAACAAACAAATTCAAAATTCATCCTTTTTTCTCCGAACATCCTTTGCTAATATTTCATAAGTAAACGTAATCTAGAGTGAACATCACCTAGTAGTCAACGCCCATAAAATACAAAAATCGATCATATTTAAGAAAGAAGCATCTGGTTGATATTTACAACATTCATCAAATCTCTAAATGTTCGAACGCTTCGGACAGAACTTTGAGCTCAATTCCTACAATTCAATTTCCATTGACATACAACACGACTGAACTCCTTCCAATTTTTGTCTGATTTAATGAAATTCCATTACTGATGACATTAATATATTTTGGTGAACATTTTGAAAAGTTAACGAGAGAACATTCACAATTTTAAAAGATCTGCAATCAGAATATCGATATGAAAAGTACTGACGCAAATAACATTGATCAATGAAAAGACGGACAATGAGTCAGAAAATTCATCAATCCGTTGTTTTGGATACATTTATGAATGATTCAAATTTGAAGACGAATTTCACAGAGATGAGAGTTAAGATCAATAGGCATCAGCATGATTGGAGCATATATCGTAATCGATTCGATTATATGGCACCACGAAGAGGTAATCAAAAGTGCTCTAAGCCACACGAGGTTCAAGTGATGAAGATCACTAATGAAATTAAATATTATCAATTATTAATATTAGCAAATTAAATATTCATTAATTAAATATTAGCAAAGAATATTCGGAGGAGGAATGAATTTTGAATTTACTTGTTCGCAAAAACATCTCATTTTGAACAATCGCTATGAGCATCTCAAATCTATGATCACTTTTATCGTCTCATTCATCTCTTTGAAACAATTTCATATTTTTTTATCTTTTTTTAAATTTTTCATCATTTAAACAATTCCTTCTAATTTCCTTTTGATCAGCAGTTCACAAGGAATGCAACAAAAATTATGAGAAAAAATTATCAGCGCTAGCAAAAAATGCGTCAAATTGTTCTAAACAAATTTTTAAAATGATCACGGCATTCCAGTTCAATAAAGTTCACGTTCCTAGGGAATTTTATTCAGCGGTTAATTCCAGCTGGACAGATGAAATTTGACGAATTTCAGATTTACTATTTCTGAAACTAGAAGAAATCCATCGCAGCTACTCAGCTGTAAAGAACTCTTTGTATATCTATTCCCATCCAAAGCAGTAATCAAAAGCCTTTCACAGTGACCAATCACATTACATGTATCACTCTTTCTGAATGTGTAACACAATCCAGAACTTTACAATATCCTACCGCTAAAGGTCACAATACGCGAGCCAGTGCTGTTCATTTTCATCAAACGCCCAAATCAACATTCCATGATGTTTATGAATGTTATGAACAACATTCATAAACAACATTCATGAACAACATTCCATGCCACGTATTTCAACTGCTCTTAAACAGCTGACCAATGTTATCTAGAACTCTTCTCTCGGTTCAATGAACGACTTTCTACCGAATTAACACAATTCCAGGCCTGATTACAACACCTAACAGAGTGAAATGTACGCAATAGCAATCAATCGCCACTAATATACCACTAGTTATAAAATTTGGCTCGTGAGATCGAAAAAATATCTTGAAATTGAATGAGCAAAAATGATCAACACAAACTGAAATAGCATTGAATCAAGTTGAAAAAATTACACATTTAAATTGAAACAATTCCATATACCGTATGTATATGGCGATATATCGATACATATTGCGACTATACATCGATGCATCGTAAACGGCCAGCTCAAATAAAAAAACACGTTAACTGCAATTACTCACCTGCAATTCAGCTCGATGAGCTTTTTCAGAGCATTTACGAAGTCGGCACAAACCAACCAGAATATCCTGTAATTTATCAATTTATTCGAACACCTTTTGCAAATCGCTATGCTTTTTCAGTGTATGTCGACGTTACACTATATTATACAATATTCAAATTGCATGTAACTTTCGGAAAATTTTTTTATACGGTGAATTGTGCACGTAATGAACAGATAAAAAGCTACAAAATTATTAATCTACATATTTCTAGCCCGTAATAGACAATTTATACTAGAAGAAAATAGAAATCACAGAATTTCTTTCGCTTGTTCTTTAGAGACTTTAAAACGATGTCATAGTCTCCTGCATTAAAGAAATCATCCTAATATCATTTCAAAATGTCATAACGAAATAAACGATCGAATCTGCATACGTGCATAAATATACATCGTCATAGGGCAGTACTTCAAGTGCGAAATATTATAAGGATAAAATGCGAGCGAAAGATGAGATTTTCTACGAAAAAAATTGGAATGGCTAATTAGATCGTAGGATAACGTTCAGTACGTGAAAATTAAATATGTTTCAATGAACTGATATCGCATTATCGAAAGTTCAACACTTCAAGAGTCAAGTTCAGTGAAAGAGACAGAGTTCTCAACAGAAAAAGTGTTTGAATCAAATTATTACGAAGCATTTCAAATGCGGTATTCTAGAAATTTGAAACCGTTGAATGATTCGACTAGAAGGCAAAATGATGAGAACTGTAAACATCGCTTAACGAATCCTTAAAAGAACACTCTGACTTCTAATTGCGATTGAATGATTAACGCAAAGTAACAAATCTCACATGTCCACGTAAAAAAACGTTGAATCGAATTCGAACGCAGCGCAAACAATTCAAAATTTCAAATTCATTCTCAACGAGCCCCATCAAAGAATGACTAAGCTACCACAAATAACAAAAGATAGCAAAACAATTTATTGGAAACGATATGAGATCGTTGACGTTAAATGAATGTATTATGTGCTAGATTCGGTTCATTTTTATACGATCACGATTCCGGAAAAACCGACAACTTTCAGCTCAATATCAATCTGCCTTTTTGAAATCACCGTTCTGAAACTTTCTCTGAATGAAGGTGAAACCTAACCATCAGTTATGAGCGAACATATGTTCTAAAGTTCGTTTGGCACTTTGATGAATGGATGAATATTCCAGATCAAAACCGCACGATAACATAACATTTAAGCGTTGTGCTGTGTTCAAGGCACAAGTTGAAAAGAACGCAAAGTTTCATATTGCATGCATATGCTCACATGACATTCATATACACCGGCAACGCTTTGTGAACGAGAATGAATCAAGCTCGCTGATAAGTTCAATGATCAACAAATACAATGCAAAAACCCTCTAGAATCTATCTTTATCAACCTTTACGCTTCTCGAAAGTGGCCGATAAATTTCGGTACGAAATAAGAAGAAAACTGTGAAATACAATAAAAACCGTGAAATATTAATAATATTCCCGAAACTAGCAGTCGAGTGATTCACAGAAATATCACCGACCACTTGCCAAATAAATGTGTCTCACAGTTCGAATTTGTTCTTTCATAATTCATGTTGTAAAGAAAGATGATCAACGAGTGGTCTTTGATGCGCTCAGCGCGAGTGAATTCGGTTTTGCAGTTCTTCAGTGAAAAAAAAAACTTAAGCCGATAATTTTCACAACATTCGAACAGTCAAAAATAAATCGCATCGAATTTGAATGAACAAGTTGATTCGCAATTTTGAGAAAATGACAAAATATTGACCAGATTGGAGTAATGTCGCAGGTCAATGAATGACGTTATGAAATAGAATAATTTTTTTTTGTTAAATTCTTACAAAACTATCTGAAAAAGGAGTGCAAAGTCTTGGATGGAACAAAAAAGATAACCGAATTATCTAAAAACAAGACGGATTTTTGTTTTTTGAAACTGAGAGAAAAGACTTTAACAGATAATGAATAATACAACATCAAACAGATACATGGAAAAGAATGGAACATAGAAAAATGATTCCTAGTAATCTCTTCAGCCTAACGAAGTAAAACATGAATAATTGAGAAAAGGAAATTTGGTTAAACTTTACTATGTAGAAAATTTTGAATTTAATTTGGAAACTTTCTGAAAAAAGAAAATAATACCTGATTAGGATCTTCGTATGAGATGAACGTTTCCCATCCTCCGTTCGCCTCATAATCACGACGCACTAATTCAACATCATATGGACTCACTTTATTATGAATTTCCTTGAAATATTATAAATAAATTCAAGTAGAATGCCAATTTTCATGATTCTGGCGGGTGTGGGTCGTTCTCGATCGGGCTTCTAATGAATGCGCTGTGAAAATTTCTGAACAATCGTTCAACGCCCAATTAACCATTAACTTTAAGCTCATATGGTACTCAGTATAATGATTATTAATATGAAACGATGCTCTGCAGATTGCATAAACGGCGATGCATAAAATTCTGTGTTCCATTCGAATGCAATGAATTTCCTTTAGAGATCTCCTAAATCCACGACGGACACAATGTATATATTCGCAATACTTCCGATAGAGGAATCGAGATTCAATTTGAAAATCAAACAAATTGGTTATGTGAAAAGTTTGCTCCATAAACGCATCTCAAATGTTACGATAGTTGAGAGAGAAATTAAAATATTTTCACTATGCAATGGGAACAACTAAACTTTTCAAGGAGAAAATGAGTCAAATGGAATCTTTAATAACGATCAGTCAATGACATTCAGTGCAAACTTTCAAAAGAAAAAAGTTTGCAGGTTAAAAGTTATCGTGATATTAATAGTGGGAATTAAGGAACAAAAGTAATAAAGTACAATACAAACCTGAATACCAACTTCGCGTGTGCGTACATCTCGACATTTCAGACCAAGTTCATCCATTCTCTTCAGAGCTAATTCTCTGAGATTACCGTATTCAACACCACTAGAGACTAATGGCATTGGGATGTCCCGCTGAACTCGATAGACCCTCACCCATGGAGGAACTAGCGATAGAATTCTGGCAACTAGATCGACCAGTACCTGGAACATCTATTTGATAACGATACGTTCAATTAGGGAGTGGTGATTCGGACACTGGGCGGTTGGACGATCGACAAAATATTTATCACAGTTGCAATTATTCAATGGACTAGTACTTCTGGATTGGCCAAGCTACCAAACGTTTGTAACGTTGCTGGCCACAATGCTCGCGTTTCGTTCGCACTGTTTTAGCCTTGATTGACGTCCCCCCGCTGCCTAGGCGAGCTGGCCAATTATTTATGGCAACGGACATTCATCACTGCTCGCTTGGGATGTTTGATACGCCAATTGCCATGGATCATTTAATTAGATTGTTTATTACTGATTTGCAAAAATTATTGGTTCATTACTGTTGGTTGTTCGAAACAGCTTGTTGGATGCATGTTCAATCGATCAAACAGAATGTATTTTCGGGCTCTTTTTGAGTCCTTCGCCCTAGAAATCATTGGGAATGTGGAACAGTAACCTCAAATCTCTACGCTCACCAAATCAATAATCGAAGTTAGAACTGCATGAAGATAGATGATTTCCAGCGCTGTTATTGTTAGCTGCACGGAAATAAGGAAGGGAGAATTTGATACTGCTATTATAACAACAAAGACGCGTAAGCTCGTAACGAGTTGTAAATAAATAAATAATGAGTTCATTTTCTATTGACATAATTTTCCTTTCTATTATTTTTACTTGACTTTTGTTAATCAATTGGTTTTCCAAATTTGCCTTCCTAAAGGAAACAGGAAACATTTTTGTGAGCTTTGATTTCTCTATGAACTATGTTCCAATAAATGCTGAAATGATTACGGAAAAGAAACTGAAATGAATCAGCCTATGAATGTTGAAACGTTGGATCACAGAGAAGACATCAAATCAATCCTATCAGCCGCCACCATGAATACCGGATAAATGCTCATTTCTCCCAAGTAGCAAATGCTCCATTAAACAAAACAAAACAGCACGAAATTCATGCAGTAGGAATGTCAGAATGGCGATAATCTTGGATTCCATATATTTTCATAAATTTCTATACCTCTGGTGGATAGCTCTTATATTTGCCAGTTCTCCATAGTTCGTAGAGTCCAGTACCACGAATGACAAGCGTTGGATAGATTTTGAGGCCGTCCGGTTGAAAGGCTGGATTTTCGAAGAGCTCTTTGAATTGTTGCAGATCACGTTCAACGGTAACGTTCGGCAGATTCGGCATCATATGAATAACCACTTTAAAACCTGCATCTTTCGCCATTTGAAACGCTTCACATACAGAGGCCACCTGAATTATCAGTACGTTAATTTATTACGCCGAAGTGCCGATAAGCTGGATTAAATGTGATGAGAAACGAGCAAGATAGCCAACCGTATGTCCTCGATTCGTGTGCAGTGCAACATCTTCATAGGTTGACTGCAAACCAATCTCAAGCCGTGTACATCCATACGATAGCATCGCATCCAAATGTCTCGGCATGCAGTAATCAGGCCGCGTTTCTATTGTTATTCCGATACATTTTATACGACTTCGTTCACTGAACGCTACAGCCTGAAAATCATTACTCATTGTGCCGATTAATGACTATTCAAGTCACCAGTACAGAACAACGATTTGAACATTTGCATCACAAACGAATATCGCGATTCATGTAGCATTGTGCAATATGAATTCAATACCTCAGCAACCGTTGAGCTTGTATGTCCACTGAGGGCATCGTGAAGACTTCGGATGAAATACTCTCGATAATCTTGTGGTAACGACATGAACGTGCCACCCATTATGATAAACTCAACCTGAGAAACACTCGATTTTGTACTTGAAATTATGAGAAATATAAGCGAGGGTAGCACATAGCTCATTAAATTTGAATTGAGATAAGGAGTTACAAAAGAGTTTATCTCGAGACATATGGATGAACCTTATCAACAGGATGACCAAGTTGTTGCAACTGTGTGAGACGACTTCTGGTCTGAAGGAACGGATCATATCGGGCACGAATCGCCCTCATTGATGTCGGTTCATAACCAGTGTATGACTGCGTGCTGTATTCAAAATCGGAATCCGGCCCACCCGGACAATATACACATATGTTACCTTGAATCGCAAGTATAAGCATTTATTTGTACGACTCAATCAGGTTGAAATTTTGGCAGGAATTGAAACTCTACGACAGGAAAACAACCGGTTACGCAGTCAGTTATTAGATTGCGCTCTGTTGGAATAGACATTTTCATTGTTGACGCGTTATGAAATATTCGAATTTGAAAACACAATGAACGGATGCAGTAACCCAAATTATTGCATCTTTTAAAGGTCTCGTAGTGAGGAATATGAATTCATCAAATCATCAAAGCTGAATAAAAGAAGCAAGCAATGTACCAGTAAAGTTGATATGTGGACATCGATGCGGTTTACACATAACGGCGATTACAGCTATACCACTCGCCGTTCGGATCGGTTTTGCCTTCAGTTTCGGAATCAATATTTTCTAAAAGATGAACGAGTTCGTTCAATGACAGAGAATGGAATGATTGCATAAAAAGATAATTCAAAAAGCTACACGAAATGGAACAAATTAACAATACGCAAAATATGCTAATTGATATGGTGCAAATGAACTCGCAGTTGCCGAATTGACTGGCATTGTATCATGCACGGCAACAATGAACAGAGTTCAAGAGCAAGTACCTTATAATCGGGCGGAACGGCAGCGATGATATCGACAAGTTTCGGTTGCTTTGCCAATTTATGTTTACGCGCTACGGCACATTTCAGTTTATTCAGGTCAACATCTTTATTGTTCTTATGCGCTTGTATGAGTGTTGATACAATTTCATTGACGGTCATACTCAGCAATTCTGGCTGCGTCATACCATTCACATTTATTTCCTCATTCAAATCCATCTCAATTCTGCTATGAAATCTGAAAAGCATCATCATTACTAAAACTATTGTTAACGCTTCGTTATCACTCGAATGAAACAAATTTGTTGATGACACTTTTCATTAACAATGTCACAATGCACATACTCTGCTATTTGATCCTTGAATCTGAGAGGATAACATGTAAACTCTCTCTGACTATAGAATCATTCTGAGCAACTTTTTTAGCGATCAAATAATTGACGATAAAGCGATATACGCCAATGCAATCAACATAACCGTTACACTAAAATACCCTGAGATTGGTTTACGCATTTTATTTCTTTTTTCAATAACAAAACTCTTCAAAAAGCAATAACAATACAACAAACGAAACAAAGTAACGGCGAGAACACAACGGAAAACAAGAAAGGAAAAATCGGTAGGGATACGAGCCGAGCCCACAACGAGATCATCGTTTAAGGAAATGCTTTTTGAGATTTGGAACTTTTCAAAGTGAATACATTTTAAAAAAGCTAAATAAACATCATTCGCAAATATCGACGGATGAAAAAAGTCTATGCCTTAAGTGCTCCATCGAAATTCTGATGTCTCGAATGTTTGACTTCAATGAACGAAATATGAATAACACTATTACAGATATCACTTACACCTTCAGCATTACTAAACAATTATTGGTACATAAACATTTCGGTACATTTACGATAATGCCAGCATATAAAGTATTACGGTACCATCAATGAAACACACGTTTCCGATCATCAGAAAGCGCTCTCTGAAACTACAAATGGTGCGCAATCAACTGCGACAAATACAAAAATAACAGAAATTATTTATACAAGTATACTTCATATTCTGTTGCAGTCATGACAAGAACAACTAGCTGTTCGCATAGAGAGTAAAAATTCAATGGGGTAGATAATCATTGCGAAGAGGTATATGGAACAAATAGAAAAACAGACGAATAGGTGAAATTATAGAATTCATTCCGCTAAAGGCACTTATCTCCAATCTAATATCGTTCTCCTGAAGATATCATTCTCAACAAAACCAATCAATTCACGCCATAATAACGTATTTCAACGAAAACCAAATTCAGGCCCAATTATCTTGCAAAAAACAATAAATACGTTGCAACGATCACCCCAAAACCTATCTATACTACTCGTCACAATCGTTGTACATCAATGAATAATAAATTTTTGAACAATATAAATTAATAATAATTTTAAAAAATGTTTACCCACCAACAAAACTACTTCAATAAAACATATATTAAAAAATTACTGCTCCATAGGAACTGTGCCACAACTTGCGATAGATTCACTGAAATATTTCGGTAAGAAAAGAGAGAGGAAATGTGAAAAGTTGTGCAGATCATGTTCATTGCCCCACTGACGTGTTAAGCGTATTTCTGCATTACCATTTTCGACAACAATCATCAAATAAAAACGAAGCGACACATCCGAAGAATTATCTTCACAAATCGCTTTCGATACCTGAATTCCAAATTACATTAAAATATGTGCATTCGAGAGATTATTCTGGTTGGCATTATGATAACGTTCACTTTTCATACCAAACCATTCAAACGTAACATAAAACATCATAAAAATTCTTACGCTGCCATTCTTTACTCATATGAAACTAAGAGCAAAAATCCATACAAAACTGTTCCAATGGAATGTTCGGCTAATTGAAAAGAACCGTAAACTCACTAAAAGGATATATGAGCACTCCTAAGAGTGCCTAAATTTTATTTTTTAAAGTGAAGCATGATCATAATCTTAAGATGATCGTGGCCAAAATCCCTTATAATTAAATAAAACTATTGAGAACAACTTTAAGAAATAAGATTCAGAAATTTGAATCGTAACGACGGAACTCTCACCGCCTTTTCTATTTGCCAATCAGATAATCCTGGATTGCTTGCGACGATGAAACGTCGTTTGTTCCGTCTACCAATCCATACGCGTTGTGTTATTTCGAAATATTTCGATACTTCGTGTTGATACGATGTCATATCTTTCCGCGTCAGCTTTGCTTTAGGCTCATCGATCGTATCGCACAATAACAATTCAACTAATACTCTTTCCAATATATTCATACAGTCAACTGCATTTATATCACCGCACGGTAGAACGATTTCCAGATCTGAATTTGATTTTAAAAAATTTTCAATGAGCCTTTCTGCTCATTGGTTGAAAAATGAAAATCCTTCTACATCCTCAATTAATCACTCAGTTTTATTGCGCATTTTCTTGCAAGCCATTGATGAAGTTAAAAATCTTTATTCCATCAAATAATCAACGAGTCAACTATTGCTATTCATCACATCACCACACACTTTTCCGAGTCCAAAATTAAAAAGAATGAATTCGAAACAATGCAAAAACATTAACTGAAGCAAAAAAATTTACAAGAAGATGAGCACTTTAAAAGAATTCTTATGTTTGAGATGATAAAACGCAAAGTTTGATCGAATGAGAGAGTGTAATAATGAGCATATCACATCCACTCATTATAAATACCTACCATTAGAGTAATGTGAAGATGCTACAGAATCCTGGCGTAACGCAGCAACGAAATTATTCGGATTTTCTTTGATTACTGTTATGGTAAGCATCATTTCACGTCGCATTGCTGTCAAATACTTCTCTGAGACCAAATTCGAAATGTTATGAGACAGTTCGAATGGATCCTAAATTTCACCTTTTCGGAAACATAGAACGAGTATGAATACAAGAAACAATTGAAAGCAATATATCGTTCATTCGCAAACATATTCACACATATTCTCTCCCTTTGATTCCCGAAACTTTCATCGATCCTTTTCTCTAATATCCTACTTTGTACACATTCAAGGTGAAACAATGACAGAAAAGGCTCAGACAATAAATATAAGCCACGAAATAGACGAAAAGGAGTACCTGAATGTTGAGAGTAGCAAACTTAAATGATTGTTGCACTGCTTTTTGCGGAAACTTAGCGCTGAACTGTTCTTTGGTAAGAATAACACCCAATCTTGGGCACAACACGTGATCTCTTAGTTTCAGCTGAACGAACCATACGAAAAGATCCTGGAATTTGATCTACGTTCGAATAGATATCATGACCGTCAAAAAATTGCTGACCTCAAAGCGGTGAATTTACTGTAGATAATCTTAAATGCTGATCCAAGTTTTCAAAGATCAGCTATAAGTGATGTTCAGAAAAATGGTATATGCATTTGAAATATAACCTTGAGAAAGTTTTTAATGTTCAAATTAGAAAAGTTCGTTTGATTCACGATGAAATCACACTGCCATCCGTCGAAGTAAATCGGTTCCGAGGAGACATTCACCGGTGCCAGTAACGAATGCACTTGCAGAAAAACAATGCACAACATATTCCAGATATATGCGTTCAAATGACTCCGCTGAAACTTTCAACTAATTTCAATTCATAATAAATACAACAGAAGTCATTGAACAAAATTACAACGAATTAATTACATGGAACCAATTACATCGGACTTATTAACATTATCGCTATTCATTGACTACCCGTTGTAATTAAAAATTAATTACAACTAGCAGTTAATGAATGGCGATAACGAATGGGGATACCTGACTATCTACTAGGGAGATTGGAATAGGACTAACCGTTTTTTCATCTTTCCTCATAAGACCATTCACATGAGCCCAAAAACGAACAGCAATCAAAAAGCGACGTAAATTTGACGAAGAATCAGCAGCAATCAATTCTTTGATCCAACACGATTTGGTGATACCCAATCGATTATCGACTGACAGATCGAATGTATGTTTTCTGAATTCAATTGCATTCACCTATTTCACTATGGTCAAGAGTTTTGAGAGTGAAATTGTTTTCACGTAAAAATATTTCCTTCACAACGTAACAAATGCACACAGATATCAACATCCTCTTGAACAATTGCCTTTAATAAGGAAACCCAAATGGCATTATCGTCAAATTTTTTGGAATGTTTATAAAGCTGATTTCTTTGATACATAGTACATTATCTCATAATGAGCATCATCCTCCATCGTAAAGAACTCTAGCAAAATTTCCTCCTCTAACAATTTTATACGGAATAAGTACGTGTTTTAGATATTTCATATAAATGTCACTAACGATACGTGGATAAATGAATGTTTTGTTTTCACGTAATGACACAGTTCAAAGTCATAATGGCACAGTCCAAAAAATGAACAAACAGAACATAATTTTGCTGCACTTTTAAGTATAACTGACTGCGGCCCTTCAAATACAGAAAACGTAACCTATTGAAAAGAAAACGAACGAGCGGACAACGCGCATCAAGAACTGGGTACTGATCGCTGACGGGTGCCGTGCCGCATCGACGAATATCGTTCAGGATCCTTGTCAGGAAACGAATACGATCTAAATTGAAATACATCATGAGAATTTTGCAAGTTTCTCCTTATGAATCTCTGCAATTGCATTTATTGCATTCCAAGTTACAGCTCGAGATTGAATTGACATACTTCAAATTTACCCCCCAAATCACGCTCAAAACAATCTCAACTTTTCAGTGCTCATCTAACTGCTCTTATGAGACAGAGGCGGACAAACTAGAAGAGTGCAATTTCGAATATTAAACGAGTCATAATGGCACACCACAGAATTCATGTCTAACGATATCGACGATTTGGATAAACCTTGAAAAAGCTGGATATGACATCATCATATCCAAACTATTCAATAAAACAAATGAAGTATAAAAGTCGCTCTGTTAAATTCAAAAACACGTCAAAAAAAGATGGCGAACCGGCTGGTGTTAATCGAGCGATCTCATCGGCGCAAACTTTTCGTGAACGGATGGTTGACATTTCGGCTGTCATCAAAGTGAATTTGTTTCTTGCAAATGGATTTACTCGTTCACTTTTCAACAGTGGCTCACCTTCGAATAAAACACTCGCATCCTTCAATAAGTCACAAAATTGCCAATGATTTTCTTCGGAATGCGAACTCAAAAGATCAACTGTAACAGACAAATATCAGAACAAATGAACGAATAGACAAAAATGACAATTATTAATCGTGATGTAGACATTTTAGAGTTTGGGAGATATTCGCAAAAAATGAGAAGTTGATAAGAAATTAAGTTATATTCACTGCTTCATTGTTTTGCAGCGATTCCAAACACTACAGAAGATAGCTTTCAAAACAGCAGACGATCCACTACATTGTCTTTGATACATTTCATCACGAGAAAGTGAGTGACGAATAAACTGATAAAATGTTATTTGTCAACACAAACTTGATAAATATACGAACTCCGAAGAAAAGAACTAACGATATCAGAATCAACTGTGCCGATGGAAGTGATCGATGAACCAAAAACACATACGTATACCTCCGGTGTGAAGTAATCGCGCAGAGCATTCGTCAAGATTTTTGCGAATTCGGAACGTTCCATTAACTGCAAATCAAATTTGCCCAAATTTGTTCCAAATTCTTTAAATCGACAATCTTCAACGATTTTCAGGCCAATCGGTATCCGAAACGAGTTCAGATTATTTCGGCTATTTGCTCCCTAATGATGAAACTTTTCAGACATGGAACATCCGGATGGACTTTTCCAGACGAGCAGAGCTACGTCTTCTCTACTGTTATCCTAAAATCTTCAAAAGATTCTCAGATTCCTCTAAAATCTTACCACGCACTGAACAAATTGTTGCTGAACAACTGGCAAGCAATTGACAAAACACATAAGAAAACGTTCAGATGACTGACGATAGATACCTGCTCCTCTGATAGACAAAAATCACGAATGAGTTCGTCGATCTGAGCCGAATACGACGGAGTGACTGTTGATATTCTTCCGATAAGCTTATCAACATCGATCGATTCCTTTTCAAATTTCTTCTCAGTATTATCGAATTCCATTTTACGTTCCTTTATCAGAGCGTAGTGCTGTAATCAGCAACGTTCAACGATCGAACAGTTCCAGCAAACTTATAATGGGAAATTTCGTAGGAAATCATTGAAACAACCGCACCGATTAAAAGATATAACAAATACACAGTGAATGCATTGGGAATGTGTTTGGACAATACGGTTGGATTCAGTCATCTTAGGGATGATTGATTCTTTAAAAGCATCTCGATGATTTCTGATTGCCAAAATCGTTTGAAAAACTCAATTTCCTTCGTAGATTTGAGAAGAAGAAAGTCAGCTTTGAAACATACACTATTCACACGTATTCGTCCTTCTTCAATAGCCTTACGCGCTGATAGTTCATTATTGAATTCCACAATTGCATACGTTCCTTTCTTCAGATCCAACAGAACACGGTCAATATCACCGAAGTTTTGCATCAATTCTCTTACCTTTCAAATTATTTCATCAGTACAATACGAAAGGACAAAAATACTTTTGATTCTTCAAGCATTCAAATGGATTTGTGTAATACTGATGTATGACCATAGCTGACTTTTAATACTCGAATATTAAAGTGAATATGAAATCGTTTTTTGAAAGTGCGAAAAATACTGAACGCTACTGAAAATATGAGAAATTTGAATCTTAAACGCAAAAAAAAACACATAAGATATTGTCGAAATAGCAAACTGAGTAAAGTGTTGATAATCAGCAAAGATAAGGCCGTCACATATTAGATTTCGATCAGGGAACAAAATAAGTGCTGAGAACACTGGTTGAAATACCTGCTGCTCAGAGATGAACGTACTCTTTGGTACACCACTAATGAAAACGGAACGTTTCGCGAGAGTAGAGAAGTTCTGTAATTCATTCACTTTTTTCTGATGCTTTTTACCGTTGACGTGCACATTGAGTTGCACTTCTGATGATAGCTCAACGTTACATAAATCACATCGAACCGCCGACGAAGACATAGAACCGTAACAATCTTCTTCGCTTTGACACCAATTCTTAATGATTGCAACGATTATTTTCTTGTTCTTTTGACCACTAAACAATCATATTTTATTGTGGCAAGACACGTTGCAAGACTCTAATGTCAGATATCACTGCATGTCAACATTTGTCATTTCTTGTTTAAGAAGTGATCTTCCGTTGATGGCAATAGCCGACTAATACTAATTCAACGAAGATGACGAAAGTAGTTTGGTTGGACTGTAACCATCTTCATACAAAAATGTTCCAGAGAAGAGAAAATCGAAGCGGAGGGAACGCTCTGAAAGTGAATCGGTAGTACTAAAAAATACAGAGTGATTCTGATATTACGAAGTACTGTCACAGGGATGCATTCAGCAATAGCCAAATCTTCATCAATGTCATAAGCATATGCTTTCATCCTAAACAGGTGCATTACGAAGGTTTAAAAAAAACAACTGATTCTCCGACTTGCTAACAGACCCACAGTATTACAGAGAAATATACTCAATCAGCATGAAAAATCCCAACTTGAAATATTCCTACAATGTGCTAGTGTTCATACCGATCAAATTTGTAATATACGACATGAAAAACTCGCCATTATGGTAAAATAATACCATCAATAATATGACATTATTCACACATGTTCTTCTACGTGGATAATATTTATTCATCTGGTAAACTATACAAACAAAACATGACAAAATTTCTATCACACAATAATGATTACGATGCATTATTACGCCTCTTCCATTCACGGTACTCATCCAGTTTGCGCTCTTTTGCTGTTTTGCCCGTTCGCCGTGCTTCCGAACGTTCATTGAGGTATTCCTCCGTCATTCGTTCACGAAATACCGGATCTTGGAATCTAAACATTGCCGAGAGTTTCAAATGCATTCCTGCACTTATCGAAACAATATTTGAGAGGATCGATTCATTTTTCAGTGAAAGATGTAACTGAACAAAAAACTGATATTGGAACTTTCAAGACATGTACACCATGATATATGTGCTCACCTCTCAGCTTTACAAGCGTTGAAAACAGCCAATACTTCCTTACATGAGTGCAGTCCACGAACAGCACCATCGTTTCGCAGGCACGTCACCAAATCTGAGAACTTAAAACGATCAGACAAATAATTACGATCAGGCTCAAAATACTCAGGGAGTAGCAGCAGAATTCACCTGGCATCATCATTCTCTCATTATATGGATCGAAAACACAGTAACTTACCCATATAACGATCTTTGCAATCAACTTTTTCGATAACAGCATTCATCCTGTTCGGTATGATGACGTCTGCTTCAATTCTTCGTAATGTTCGATCATCTGGTTCTCCTTAAACTATTTGAATGCAGATGCTCCATGAAACGAGTTCAAAAATGGGACTTTACAAATTAGAATGAAAAGCAAAATTCCTAATAAATGAAAACAGGTTTATAAAACCCCTCACAGCAGTACTTCACAATAACTTATTGTGATTACATTTGAGTCCTTAGTTGGAAGTGCTCAATAAAATGGAAGTAAACAGTTTTCACTCGAAAACTCTCATCAATCTGAATAAATGAAATGAGATACCAAGACCAAACGGTCCTGCAGTAGAATATTGAGGTAATACGGTCTTTCTCACTCGATATTTCTTGCCGGTTTCCTGGTCGGTGAATATTTCACCTTCTCTCAGATTATGCAAGTCGTCCGTTTTTAACAATTGTGGCTCACCCATTGTTCACTGCAGCCTAAAACAGCCACTACAACTGAGATTTCCATTTGATTCACCGCATCAGCTATTCTCGATAACGCTTAGGAGATGAAGAGTCATATTCATATACTTCATCGTTACCTTATGAACAGAAGTGAAGTGACACACAAATACAATGGCACCTAGCTATTCGGAAACAGAAACGAATCCCTCCGATTCCACTAACCATATTGAAATCGCCCGAAACTGTCGCCTCAGGTTAGCCTGCGGTTTGCTACCTACTATTCAGCGCTGAAGAGAACATGCCTATACTACACAGCATGCGAACCTTACGAACTATATTATATCGCTCGCTGACACCTCAAATGCACACTACACGAGTGTTCCTCAGAAAGCGATGAATTACGCCCCGAGGATATCCAGGGATGCCAATGAATAGTCGAGGGAATTAGCAAACTGATATTCCGTGGAGTACTCGTTTCGCTCCATAAATTAGTTTTTTTCTAGTGCCAGGTTATTCCTGAACGGTTTTCGATCGACTTCCAACGTTGGGCGATCCAGAGATATAGTAGTTGATTTTCTGAAGGTATCTCATATAGCTGAACGACTTCATACACCGTTCTGCATTATACACTTTATATCCATATTGGCCACTGATACATTTCTACAGGAATATCATAAGTACCACTTTAAACGAGTTGTATTCTCGAATACACCTAGTACCGCGACTATTTCATGGTTCCAACGGATGAAGGAGATTCTCTGCTACCTGAAACCGATATATATTGTTTTTGGGATTAGCTGATTCAGTTCAACAAATATAGCTGATTTGCTAAAGATATTTTGTACAGCTTAATGATTTCATTATACCGCAAACTATAAACACTAATTTAAATATTACTGTACAAATCTAGAAATTATTATCTTCAGAGAATCTGCACAGATGAATCGATTCCATAATCATACAGTTCTCTGTGTAATTCATATCAGCAATATTCTAACAGTGAGCAACAACATAATCTCGTATTCACAAAAATGTGTAATACAATAAAGTGCAGCTGATTGTAAAAATTAAGATTGCTCCACACGTCTGTTACTCCCGAAGTGCGAACTCATATTGCAATGCTTTTCACACTCACTTCATCGTTCCTAACCGTCTCATGACTACTTTCAAAGTTTACGAGAGTAAATATAAGTAATCGTAAAGTGGTCTATGAATGTAACGGGTCCGTTGGTACATGGTTATCTTACTGCAAAAGTCCCTTCCGTGTTCTGAACACATGACCGTTACAAGTACTTTTTTCTATCTTGCCTCAGAGAAATCCAGATATTTTGTACACTTTTACCCATTGTTTGGGCAAAACATGCTCGTTCAAAATTCCACAGAACCTCCGAAATTACCCACTAAATTGAGACAAAATCTGTCTAGTACAGCAGTCCAGAATTTTTGGAGGAAAAATGTGGGAAACATCGTGAGAATCAGAGCAGTTTCCAACGAAGTCCTCTGGGAAATGGCAAAACATCAGCAGCGGTCATTCATTGGGGAGGCGGAGTGCAAATCGCCGCACTGTAGAGGTGTCGAAGGTGAGCGGTCTTCATACCAACAATCGTGCGATTATTTCAGATAACCGCGCTCCCGCGGACCTGCTACTAATGATGCGGTGATCTATGTTGCTTATATCAGCTGATGCGATTTGTTGAATGTCATGACAGATGGGCGAGGTGACAGATGGAAAAGATGGAAAGTTTTCGTGGAATAATTCGTGTGCTGAGGAGAGTCAGAAAACTATTAAACGCTGAATTGACAATGAAAGGAGAATCAGAATTGTTTATGATCAGTGAGCGCTCCTACAGCAATATCTCAGGTATCGTTCCCAAGTGACCTGTATTCTCAAATTTGCCCACTATTGTTATTGTGCTATTCATAAGAGAGCCACAAATGCTTACGGCCATGCCACGTTTAAAGCGCGACATCCCGTCCGATCTGTTAGGTTAAGAAATGTTGAGACTGGTTAGCACTTGGATCGGAGGCGGCTTGGGAATCCCAGTTGCTGAGAGCATAACGTTTTGCTGGTTATCGCTTAGATGTAATAGAAGAGAATTTTTTTGTGACGGCAGATGCAAAATGAGAGAGGAACGAAAAGGACAAACTGCTTTCATCGATTCTCAAATGTGGTTGATTATTCGGCAGCTTCCGAGAGTGTCGACCTCAGGTTTGGGTTGATTATTTAACTTTGAGGTAATTAAGTGTTTCAGCTCGGTGCATCAAGAGACTCCGTGGCATGAAAACAAAATTTAGGAAGCTCTGTAGATATGGTGGTGTACTGCTACGATGAAAAAATAAGCTGAGGGATTTCGTTTTTGGAAACAGTTGCCAACATGGAAAGCAAATGAACAAGGCAGATTGGTGTATATGATGAATCTTTAGAAATCTTCAAACTCACGGTGTCCTCAGGTTTGCTCAGTAACATGGCAATTTCTTCACATCATTAGATTCCTGAGGTTCTCTACATTCAGGAAAATATATATGTTGTCGAGCGATTTTGCATTCGTGAGGAGATATAGCCGATTTTCTGAACGTATCTCATGTAGCTGGACGGTGACCGCTTCAATGCATTCTATCACTAATGATCAATCTCAACATTACGATAGAAGAATTAGGATACAATCGTCAAACCTGTGATATTTGCTTTCGTTTACAGATTTTTCATAATACTATCATATTTTCATGCAGTGCTCATTGGTACTTTTTATTGTTGTGGATTATATTGTGTATATTTAATTTAAATTAATTCGTGATGCTTATTATGCATTTGAAAGAATGATACAATATATTATGAAAGTAGTGCTGCAAAAAATAATGATGTGAATGCGTATTATGAAAGATTTGCAATAAATAAACGTGAATAATAAAAACTTGTGTTGTGTTACATGGAACCTGTCAGCGAAATAAAATATCAAAATTATCGAAAAAGGAGCAAAAATTTTTTCCGCTGAAAATCTCGCAAAAAAACTGACCTACTCTTACTATCTCAGAACCCGCGTTCTTGACACATCATATCTAAGCTCGGGATTAACATATCGAGACGCTCAAAACGGTAATGAGATGGTTTTGACCGTCTGAACAAGAATATCACAAAGACTGCCCCTATCCACCAACAAAAATTCCGTTCCGAGACTCTAAAAACCACAAAAATCGTAATTCAGGATTTTCGGTCTCAATAGCTTTAGCCATTGTTGTGTTCTGGCCGCAAAATATGGTATCACTCGATGTTTAAGCATCATCATGTCGATTTCTCCCAAGGGAAGCCAAAAAAACGATTACAACATCGAGTTCAACTGTTCTTTTGGAAGATTTCTCTTTGGAGGATCTCTCATGCAGTCATAATTTTATAATCTATACGTCCACTCCTCAAGCCGAACCGATTGGTACTAATCTTATCGAAATATGAGCAAAAAATCATCTCACTGGAAACGTCACTAAAATCCTGACCATACATACCCTTACGACCTCAAAATCCGCACTTTCGAGATGTTATTGTGTTTCTACTGGCTGCTGGATGGAATGACCTGAAATTTCGAAGGCTCCTACTAAAGAGGAGGATGAAGAGACGTCCAGCCCGAGCAATCTGCCATCACAGTTACCACCGTTCTTGCGTGGGCATGTTTACGAATTTCCTTACTCAGTTTTTAGCTGACCAAAAGAAAGAAAAGCATGCATGTACATTCAGAAGCGCCGGCTGTATTCTGTTGAAGATTCCGATACAAAGCCTGAGTCATGGCTGCTGGAGGGAAATGTAGACTGTTTTTTTCCAAGCGACATGCTCTCCACAGAAGAAAAAGATTGAACACGAGTCAGAGACAGCAACCTTTTCTGCGCATATTACTGATTTTCAAACAGTGATGATCACTGTATCACGCTGATCTGATCATAGGATTTATGATAACATGCATTACACGTCATGCCACACAAGCTCTACTGTACTTTGCCATCCCTATTCTAAGCCAAATGACGTGATAAATGTCTTTCATAAACTCTGTCATCTTTCGAGAGAATCTATTAACTTACTCCGTAATTCTTTTGTCATATCATCATGTTCTTTGAAAGAAGCTGATTCATTCCTCGACAATTGCCTCATTACGCTTAAGTTTTTTCTCACTAAAATTTGTCTCAGTACGACTAGAACCTACACTGCACTTGAATTAACTCAAACCTATCAGCATGAAACTACTGCAAAACAAGTTGTGTGTTATGTGTGCGTTATGTGTGATGTTACTCAAAACAAGCTATGTGCGTGATCTTCCCATGAAATGTTCCTCAATTCAAGTTACTTATTTCACTTACGCTTTGCTAAATCGCTAACAGCGTTTTGCATTAACAAATTTTCAAAATGCCTTCTCACATCGATATTGCATTTGAACCTGTACTGCATATGAATCTACATTGCATTTGAATTCACTCAAACCTATCGTCACAAAACTACAACAGTTGCTGCCATGACAATCCTAAACTCGACAAATCTTGACAACTCGTTGATCCCTCCAGGCGATTTCGGTGTAATGTGTGGGAACACATGGAAAAACATTTATACAGCTGTCGCGCCACGCACCACTGTTACTCTCAAATTTATCCAAATCTCAGCAAAGTTATGAGCTTAAGTCCAGGCAAGAGCTTCAAACGTGAGCCTGTTCCTATCATGCGACGTCGAATTGCACCGGGGTAGTTTGTGCGGGGTTCTCTACTCATTTTGCGATTCTGTCTCAAACATGAAAGGCCACTAAATTATGCCTAGCAATACTTCCCCTCATTAAGCCTGGCGCGACAGCATAAAAAACACGGTACTGAACGATGAGAGGATGAACAAAATGATGAAGGCACGAAAACACGAAATAATCACAACAACAACACAAAATAATCACGTAAACAACAATAGCAACAGAACAACCAAACAAAATTCATAAAAACAAAGGATTTCAATGGCTACATCAAATCGGACAATCCAAATCAAGATAACATGAACACAATTTGAAAGATTATCTTAAAAACGAAACAGAATCAAGCGAGCTGCAATCATTATGACTCAACTCAAAATAAGTTTGAAGTCAAGTCAAGCGATTAATGAGTGAAGCTTTACTCAGGCCTTGCCTCCGTCTATACATGGTATGAGAGCAATCCGAGGAATGCTACCTGCTTTTCCATTCCTCAGCTTATCACCTGTGTGCGCGAATTATGAACTACGAGAAAATTTCACAATATTGCCCCAAAAATGCTACCTCAAAAACATCTTATTGAGGATACACACATCAACTCATTACAAGTCTGTGAAGACCATACGCTAGCGGTCACGAGAACATTCTATCTTCTATGCGCAGACCAAACCGCAGTCATCCAGTTCAACTCTAGCCTGTGATATAAGCTCTCGGAAGTGATTAACTGCTAAGAACAGGGGTGATGACATTGAAATCCGATGGTATTTGACTATCCCGCCGTTACCAAATTGAAGAACCCATAATGTTCCACATCAAATTTAAATGGATTTGTCAGAGTTATCAAGCAGCAACTCGACTCTACAGGATGAGTGGTCCAGGCGAACTTTCCAGACCTACCGCTAGCTTCATAAGGCTGTTCATACCCTACGTTCATGAAAGTCAGTTTTATAGGGATATTTTTCTTCCATTCATATGCCAGTGTAGCTATCAAGACAAAACTGAAGAACCTATAATGCCTCTCCTCTCATTTGAATGGATTTCTCAAAGTTATCAATTTCCTTCTTAGCACTAATGACAGACAATAACTGCACTGGCAAGGGAAATAAGGATGTCACCATAGATGTGTATGAATGCCGTCATGACACTAGCTAATAGATAAGCTTCGGCGAGTAACCACAAACACCTGAGAGATTTCCTCTCATAGCACATTTGATAACATTGGAACTTAATCCAGCTGTTACCAAACAGTACTACAAGGAAGACGTGCTTCGAGTCACCGGTCAGCAACTCGACTCTACAGGATGAGTGGTCCAGGCGAACTTTCCAGACCTACCGCTAGCTTCATAAGGCTGTTCATACCCTACGTTCATGAAAGTCAGTTTTATAGGGATATTTTTTTTCCATTCATATGCCAGTGTAGCTATCAAGACAAAACTGAAGAACCTATAATGCCTCTCCTCTCATTTGAATGGATTTCTCAAAGTTATCAATTTCCTTCTTAGCACTAATGACAGACAATAACTGCACTGGCAAGGGAAATAAGGATGTCACCATAGATGTGTATGAATGCCGTCATGACACTAGCTAATAGATAAGCTTCGGCGAGTAACCACAAACACCTGAGAGATTTCCTCTCATAGCACATTTGATAACATTGGAACTTAATCCAGCTGTTACCAAACAGTACTACAAGGAAGACGTGCTTCGAGTCACCGGTCAGCAACTCGACTCTACAGGATGAGTGGTCCAGGCGAACTTTCCAGACCTACCGCTAGCTTCATAAGGCTGTTCATACCCTACGTTCATGAAAGTCAGTTTTATAGGGATATTTTTTTCCATTCATATGCCAGTGTAGCTATCAAGACAAAACTGAAGAACCTATAATGCCTCTCCTCTCATTTGAATGGATTTCTCAAAGTTATCAATTTCCTTCTTAGCACTAATGACAGACAATAACTGCACTGGCAAGGGAAATAAGGATGTCACCATAGATGTGTATGAATGCCGTCATGACACTAGCTAATAGATAAGCTTCGGCGAGTAACCACAAACACCTGAGAGATTTCCTCTCATAGCACATTTGATAACATTGGAACTTAATCCAGCTGTTACCAAACAGTACTACAAGGAAGACGTGCTTCGAGTCACCGGTCAGCAACTCGACTCTACAGGATGAGTGGTCCAGGCGAACTTTCCAGACCTACCGCTAGCTTCATAAGGCTGTTCATACCCTACGTTCATGAAAGTCAGTTTTATAGGGATATTTTTTTCCATTCATATGCCAGTGTAGCTATCAAGACAAAACTGAAGAACCTATAATGCCTCTCCTCTCATTTGAATGGATTTCTCAAAGTTATCAATTTCCTTCTTAGCACTAATGACAGACAATAACTGCACTGGCAAGGGAAATAAGGATGTCACCATAGATGTGTATGAATGCCGTCATGACACTAGCTAATAGATAAGCTTCGGCGAGTAACCACAAACACCTGAGAGATTTCCTCTCATAGCACATTTGATAACATTGGAACTTAATCCAGCTGTTACCAAACAGTACTACAAGGAAGACGTGCTTCGAGTCACCGGTCAGCAACTCGACTCTACAGGATGAGTGGTCCAGGCGAACTTTCCAGACCTACCGCTAGCTTCATAAGGCTGTTCATACCCTACGTTCATGAAAGTCAGTTTTATAGGGATATTTTTTTCCATTCATATGCCAGTGTAGCTATCAAGACAAAACTGAAGAACCTATAATGCCTCTCCTCTCATTTGAATGGATTTCTCAAAGTTATCAATTTCCTTCTTAGCACTAATGACAGACAATAACTGCACTGGCAAGGGAAATAAGGATGTCACCATAGATGTGTATGAATGCCGTCATGACACTAGCTAATAGATAAGCTTCGGCGAGTAACCACAAACACCTGAGAGATTTCCTCTCATAGCACATTTGATAACATTGGAACTTAATCCAGCTGTTACCAAACAGTACTACAAGGAAGACGTGCTTCGAGTCACCGGTCAGCAACTCGACTCTACAGGATGAGTGGTCCAGGCGAACTTTCCAGACCTACCGCTAGCTTCATAAGGCTGTTCATACCCTACGTTCATGAAAGTCAGTTTTATAGGGATATTTTTTTCCATTCATATGCCAGTGTAGCTATCAAGACAAAACTGAAGAACCTATAATGCCTCTCCTCTCATTTGAATGGATTTCTCAAAGTTATCAATTTCCTTCTTAGCACTAATGACAGACAATAACTGCACTGGCAAGGGAAATAAGGATGTCACCATAGATGTGTATGAATGCCGTCATGACACTAGCTAATAGATAAGCTTCGGCGAGTAACCACAAACACCTGAGAGATTTCCTCTCATAGCACATTTGATAACATTGGAACTTAATCCAGCTGTTACCAAACAGTACTACAAGGAAGACGTGCTTCGAGTCACCGGTCAGCAACTCGACTCTACAGGATGAGTGGTCCAGGCGAACTTTCCAGACCTACCGCTAGCTTCATAAGGCTGTTCATACCCTACGTTCATGAAAGTCAGTTTTATAGGGATATTTTTTTCCATTCATATGCCAGTGTAGCTATCAAGACAAAACTGAAGAACCTATAATGCCTCTCCTCTCATTTGAATGGATTTCTCAAAGTTATCAATTTCCTTCTTAGCACTAATGACAGACAATAACTGCACTGGCAAGGGAAATAAGGATGTCACCATAGATGTGTATGAATGCCGTCATGACACTAGCTAATAGATAAGCTTCGGCGAGTAACCACAAACACCTGAGAGATTTCCTCTCATAGCACATTTGATAACATTGGAACTTAATCCAGCTGTTACCAAACAGTACTACAAGGAAGACGTGCTTCGAGTCACCGG